>VDFB02271358.1:1008707487-1009009427 GCA_007258455.2 Sequoia sempervirens | reverse complement strand
GTTTGGGAGGAGGTTTTCCTTCAATAGGGTATTAGATGCATAGCCCAACCCCTCTATTCAATACTGTCTCGGGAATGTCTCCTTCCCATTATGGGCCTATGCCTGAGTTGCAAACTCAACCTCCTATGCCATTCTTCGCTAGTGGAACTCCTGACTTCTTTCAACAATCACAGGTTCCTCAAAGTCCCCATGGTCATCATAACCAAATTGGAACACCAAATCATGGTGGTCAGCCACCTGTTGCTAAGAGTGTTGAAAGTGAAAAGACAGTTCAACTCACAAACGAGGTGGAGACCTTAAAGAAAACATTGTCTCAAGTTACAAATGACATGGCTCAGCTTATACTGAACCCCTCTCAAAACCAAGGTAATTATCCTAATCAGAGCAATAACAACCAGGGTAATTATCAGAACAACTACAATCCCAACCAAAGGGGTTATCAAGGCCAAAACTCCTCTAACCAAGGCTATCAAAACCAAAATAGAGGATACAACCAGAGACCAAATAACAACCAAAAATGGAATATAGGGCCAAATAATGGTGGATTTTCTCATAGTTATCAAGCTAATGAGGAAAGGTCACACGCTGCATATGTGGCTGACCTTAATTTTATGACTAATTGGTGCAGGCTGCATGATACTACCACTCATTCTGAGATAAACTACCCTGAAATGGAGAAAGTTGTCTAGATGGCACAGTCAGATGCCCAAATGTTCCAAGGGAACTCAAACAAAGGAGGTGACTCAGTGGATACAACTATGACTTATGACCTCTTTGAAGAAGAGCCCTCATTCCCAATGCAAAGTGAGAATGAACCAGAGGAAGATTCATATGATGCCCAAGCTTTTTAGACCAAGGGAGGACACTTCCTAAGAAATTAAAATAAGGGTCCATTCACCACATCAGCACCACCTAATCACATGGTGCCCCCAAACCAAAGTGCTGATAATAACCTTGCTCCACCAAAAGGGCCACTCGACTTCTATAACAAAGGTAATTCATCTAGTGTTTTCAAAGGTAATGCAAGCTGTAATACAGAATTTGACATTGTTTCTGAGATGCAGAAATAGAAAACTTCTTTGTCATACTTTGACATAACTAAAGTGGTGCCCTACTCAACGAGAGATAGTGCTGAAAGCTTTGGAGCAAGCTGATAAATCAAAAGGGAAAAACAAGGTGGCACCTGCTGTAGACATGAACACAGCCTTATACAGAAGCAAGGTAGGTACTCCACCATTTCTTTTGAGTTTAAGAATTTGTGGGAAGAACCTACATAATTGTCTGTTAGATTTAGGAGCTTCAGGCAATGTTATGTCGTTTTCTATATGCAAGAAATTGGGATTGAACCTTGCCCAAACAAACAAGAAGGTCATCCAACTTGACAAAACAGAGGTTAATGTAGTGGGAGAGTTGAGAAACATACATGTCCAAGTAGGGTCAGACCCTAGGATTCAAACCAACATAGACATTCAAGTAGTAGACATTCCTGAGACCTATGGTATGCTGTTGAGTAGAGATTTGATGAAAGGTATAGGGGGATATCTCTCCCTCGAATTTTCACATATGTGGTTACCATGAAGGGGAATTCCTACATAGATTAAGATTGAAAGTGAACCTCGCCTCAAGCATATCATCACTGAATATGATTGCCCCAATGAGGTATCCTATTTTGAAACTGGGATAGGGGTTTATAAAAGGGAGAAAATTTTAACCTTTTCAGTTCTTGATTCTAAGGACATGTCAATACAAGAGTTCCCTGATTCTATGACTAATGACAATCAACAAGTATTAATCAAGAAGTTGCAACAGGATCAGCTGGTCTTAGGGGAAGATATTGATCTGTAAAGTCTCCTACTCCCCAATTGGTGCAGTGTGCATTACCAAAATCATTCTGAATTGACTTGCCATCCCTACATTAACATTTTAAATCATGTTTCCCAAGCCGAGGAAGATAGCTTAAGTCACCCTGAGACCGTTGTAGATCACTTCTCATTTGAAGCCAAAGAAGCAATAATGTTAATCAGGGATAAGGTACCTCCAAAGGAACTTCCTTCTCAAATTGAAGTTATCCCGGCTACAATACTAGAACCACCCCAAGGTTTGTTTGATACCCCCACACTCACAAGTATCCCGAAACCTGAGGGATTAATTAAAGATGCAAGCGACTGTCAGGAGGATAGCCATGGATTATATGATATAGCTGTGCATGAATTGGAAATTACATATGATCAACCTGTTGAACACCTGTTCCCAATATCTGAGGCAAAAGATCAAGTAGCCCCACCTATGGCTCATTCTATCCAAATGCCCACAATAACCCCGCAAGGACCAACACCAACTCACGATCAGTTATGGACCCTCACGTTTGATGGATTTAAGTCCAAAACAGGCTGTGGTGTTGGGATTGAATTAACCAGCCCGAAAAGGAAAACTTTCTTTGCTTCTTACAAGTTGCAGTTTGGATGCACTAACAACGTAGTAGAATATGAAGCTCTAACTCGGGGGCTGATGTTCGCACATAAGAAGAAAGTTACAGCTTTGATGGTCAAAGGAGATTCAGAGATAGTTATTAAGTAGGTACGTAGCCAATACACATGTCACAATAGAAGGCCGGTAGCTTATAGAAATCGGGTATGGAACTTGATTGATGACTTCGATGCTTTTGGGATTAGCTTAATCCCAAGAGAGGAAAATCAGATAGCTGATTCATTAGCTGTTGGTGCAAGTACCCTGGAACCTATGCAAGGCTCCAAGCTTAATAATTCTCAATGGAATTGATATCCGCCCTTGCTATTCCTGATAATGTCAGGAACTTTCAAGTTTTTGATGATGATCGACATATCCTTGCTTTTCTAGCAAGTTCATATGTTTTTGAAGAACAAATCATTGATGAGTCCAACACGGATCAAGGAGATTAGAACCCTAGAGATTGTGATACAGAAGGGGTCCAGAATCTAAAAAGTAATAGCATCCCCAAGGGAATGGTGGCCTTGGAAAGCATTTTTGATTCAGACCCATGGGCTCGGGAGAAGATATCAGTTGAAGATAAAGGAGGTGAATATGAAACTATTAACCTAGATGATTCTGGCCCAGAAAGAAATGTTTACATAGGGAAAGCTTTCCCTGAAACAATCAAAAAAGATATACTGAGGGCACTAAAGAAAGATATTGTTGCGATAGCCTGGGGGTATGAAGATTTAAAAACATTTGATGCTTCTGTAATAACTCATACCATTCCTCTGAAGCCCGAAGTTAAGCCATTTCGATAGAAACAACACCCTGTCAACACCCTGATCGAACCACTGATCTTCAAAGAAGTCCAAAAATTGCTTTTTGCAAGGATAATTTTCCCTGTACGACATTCAACATGGGTGGCTAACTTGGTCCCAGTTCGTAAGAAAAATGGAGAGATTAGGCTATGTGTAGACTTCAGGAATCTGAATAGAGCTTCAGAAAAGGATAACTACCCACTCCCTTCACTGGACGAAGTCTTGCAAACTGTCAATGGATCTTAGATGATATCATTCCTGGATGGTTATTCTGGATACAATCAGGTAATGGTAAACTGTGAAGATAGAATGAAGACAACCTTCACTACAAAGTGGGGAACATTTGCATACAGAAGGATGCCATTCAGTCTGATAAATGCTGGAGCAACTTTTCAGCGTGCCATCGACGTAGCATTCAAAGATCTGATTGGTAAATGCATCATTGTTTACATGGATGACCTAACAGTGTTCTCCAAGGATAGACTGAACCATGCTGCAACTTAGCTAAAGTTCTTGAACGATGTATCCAGTATGGCATTTCCCTCAATCCTAAAAAGTGTGTTTTTGGGGTTTCTAAAGGGAAGCTTTTGGGACACATAATCTCAGAAAGAGGAATATCAATTGATCTAGATCGAGTTGAGTCCATTCTGAAGATCGCCATGACAGGAAGTAAGAAGGAGATGAGATCCTTCTTTGGAAAGATTAACTTCATGAGAAAGTTCATCATAGGCTTTGCAGAAATTGTTAAATTGCTGAATGAAATGATGAAGAAAGACACCAAAATAGAGTGGAGTAGTGAGGCAAAGGCCGCATTTTCACAGGTCAAGCGATCCATTTCGGAAGCACCCATTCTCACCAGGCCTGACTACACGAGGCCATTCTACATTTATTCCTTTTCTTTTGAACACTCGTGTGCAGCTGTCCTAACTCAACGAAGAGAAGAGGGAGAGGAAAGACCAATCGCTTTCATGAGTTCCCCATTCAAGAATGCTGAAATCAAATATCTACCTCTTGAAAAACAAGCTTTTGCGCTGGTCAAAGCTGTCAAGAAGTTCAGGCACTACATTCTCCGAAGTCAAATCATTGTTGTAGTTTTTTATGCTGCTGTGAAGTCCCTACTTAAGCAGAGCGAACTAGGAGAACGAAGAGGGAAATGGATGGTCATTTTGTAGGAGTTTGACCTAGAAATATGCCCTATGAGACTTGTCAGAGGTACAGGCCTATCTAAGTCCATGGCGATTGCGGGTGACAACATCATTTACCAGCAATACACAACTCGGTCCTTCTCCAATGACCCTTGGTATGCTGATATCATCTATTTCATGCTCAACAATCAATGTCCAGAGGGAATGAATACGACTCAAAGGAGAGCACTGAGAATGAAGAGCTCTTATTATATGCTCAAAGGAGGATTTCTATAAAGGAAGAATTTCAAGGGAGTATACCTACGATGCCTTGATCAGCAAGAGGCTAAATGCGTGATTACTGAATTCCATGGGAAACATGGCATAGGTCATGGGTCTGCGGATTCATTAGCACATCAGATCCTCATATTAGGTTATTACTAGCCATGTGTGTTTAAAGATGCCCATTAGGATGTAAGAACATGTCACATATGTCAGATTTTTGCATCAAAGGAATGCCATCCCACCATGCCATTGTAGCATGTCTACGAGGTAAGGCCATTTTCCCAATGGGAACTAGATTTTATTGGGGTAATTAACCCAAATTCTTCTGTAGGAAAAATTTATTATGACTGTCGCTAATTACTGCATGAGATGGACAAAGGCTATACCTTGTAAGAACAGGACAACAGAGGTAGTGATCAGGTTCCTCACCGAATGCATCACCACTAGGTTTGGAGTACCCTTCGCATTGGTATGTGACAATGGCTCTTCCTTTTCTTCTGGTGAGTTCATTTCATGGGCATATGATCACAAAATTGTCTTGAAATATTCTTCGAACTATTACCCACAAGGCAATGGAGTTGTAGAGTCAACCAATAAGAATCTCTTAGGGGTAATTAAGAAACTATTAGAAAACAATCCTAGGGACTGGCACACCCAGCTAAGGATTGCGCTATGGGCAGATAGGACTAGGATTAAGGCCACCTTAAAGACCTCACCATTTAATCTGGTATACAGCCAAGAGCCTGTGTTCCCTATCCATCTGCAAATACCTATCTTTGAGTTCATGCAAAAATTCTACTCTAGTGATGATAGAATAGAAGTAAGATTAGCTGCCTTGTTGAAATTAGAAGAGCAGAGGGATGCCGCCTTGCAGCAATTCTTTAGACACCAGGCTGTTGTCAAACATTGATTTGACAAAAGAGCTAAAATCAAAGCTTTTAGAATACCAGACCTTGTGTTGCTATGGGATAAAGCTAGTGAAAAGAAGGGTAGTCACCAAAAATTTGATAAGCTTTGGTTAGGTCCATATCAAATTATAGAGATCCTAGGAGAAAACCCTTTCCGGCTGAGCAATTTAACGAGAGAACCTGTTCCATTGCCTGTCAATGAAAAGTTTCTTAAGCATTACTTTGAGTCGTAAAGCTTGGTAATTTTCTATTCTGCATGTAAATAGTTCACTGTTCTTTATGTAAATAATTTGTTTGCTTCCTGTTTTTAAATAATTTGTTTGTTTCCTATTTGTAAATAATTTATTTGTTTCTTGTTTGTAAATAATTTTCTTTTTTGTTTGTAAATAGTTTTGTTGTTTGTTTGTTTGTCCTTTCTTCTCGTCCTTTCATTTCCTTTGTTGTTTGGTTTCTGTCTTGTTTTGTTCTTTGGGGGCTTCTCTGTTCTTTCCATTTTGAAATGGTGGGCTGTTATCTGAAGCATACTTTGGTTATTAGGAGAGAAGTGGTTTAGATATTTTTAGGTTTTCTAATTGGGTGATTTTGTCCTAAATTCGTTGTTTTATGCCCATTATCAATAAAAGTTGTGGAAAGTCTTGAAAACAAGGTGCAAAGTAAATAACCTTCATTAGCTCCTCTGAATCTGTCACAAATCATCAAAGATCATCTCCCTTTGTAATGGTATATTTGTCCTAGGACTATGGTGTTGTAAGATTTGAGTGAAAAATCCAATTCCCAAGTGTTGTTATGAAGTCCATGGTAGTTTTCAACCCAGAATAGATGTTAAACATCTGGCATATTGAGGAAAAAATTGAATGAAATATCTGAAACTCCAAGAGAAATAAAAAAAAAGAGAGAGAACTATCTAAAGAGAAAAGAGGACTCAATATGAATGGGTGATTCTAGTATCTCTACCGGGGATATGGACACCTGACTGGCAGTAGAGCAATGCTGTGAGAAAACTAGAGGTATCTCTGTCGGTGCTATGGATGCCTGACTAGCAGCGGAGCAATGCCCAGGATATCATTGCACAACAGCTAAAGGAAATCAACTCATGTAGCTCAATTCTTGCACATTGTTGTTCAAAAGATGAGGAAAACTTTATGGAGGGATGATACACAATCAAGCGCACACATAGATTCAGGGGTAGTCACTGTTGGCTTATGTTTTGAGATTCTAGCTCAACCTTGCTTGTTAAAATTGGCCTAACTTGAGTTGTGATGTTCATAAACCAGGAGTTCTGGGTAGTTGAATCCTTCAGTTTCTTGAAAATGGTTAAACCATTTTCCTAGCCGAGTCGCCATTTGTTATGCCTTGCATAACCACCCCATTTTATTCTGGAACAAAATGGGTCCCCCTTCTTCTTCTTTTGTTTTCTTCGCTCTTGGTGTTTTGGTCCTTCAATTTCGAGGATTGATCTTGCTTTAGCATGAGCCTAAATGTTTATCTTGCTTGCCTAAGTGATTCCCCCAAATTGCTCATTGAAAACCTTAGGTTCTGGGCAGGTTCAGGTTTTCTCCCCAGTTCGGGATTTTCCTGTTCCTCCGGATTTTCCCGGATCTCATTCAAACTTCGTCGACGCTGTGGTTCGGGGATTCTTGGTCTTCGCAGAATTCCGTGTGGACCAGATTTCCCCGATGTTCCCACTCCTCTTCTTTTTCCCAAAATTCTCAAGCTTCTGGAGATTCACCTTCTTCGCAGATTTACTTCGACTCCATATTTTCCTGAAATCCCGTGTTCCCTATTTTTTCCGAAACTTGTGGAATGTCTCCTCCTTCACGGAAATCCGTCCTGTGCGGATTTTCCTGGAATCTAGTAGAATGTGTAGAAATGTCGAGTAGTAGGACTGGTTAACAAATGATGATGCATTTTGTGATTAATTTATGCTATTTTTGAGATCTCACATGTTGTTTCATGATTGATAATGATCAGATTAAGTTGCTAGTAGGTGGCTTTCATGTTTATTCTGCTGGAATCCGCCTGGCTCAGATTTCCCCGAAATTCCTCCCTGGCTTGGATTTTGCGGATGGACCTGAAACCCGAATTCTGATATGATCATTGTATTTGGAGATTTAATGACACCTTGCTTATCCAAGATTCATTTTAATGGTGATTTTGATTAATTAACCTTTGTTCATTTGATCTTTACTGTGGCCTCCTTTGTTGAGTGCAGGATTAAATCATGTGCATGATGATATTTCTCAAGGAGCTCAGTTGGAAGGCATACCTCAATCGCATTTGGCCTGAAATTCCTCAATGAAGAGGGTCGGCAAGACCTTCCAGATATCTTGCTGACAAGTAGTAGTTCTATTCATTTTGAAGTGTCCCAGTCGGCCAGACAGTTTAATCATCTTAGGTTTTTAGATGTCTCGTCGACCGATTGCACACAGGGTTAGCATCACTGAGATTTGTGCTCAGTGAAAGGTCTTCCCGACTCATAATGTCTCAGCGAAAGGTTATACCTTCGGCATGATGTCTGGCCGAAGAGGCGAGGCCTTGGTGATAGGGGGTAACATCGGCAAAGGATTTGGGGTTGCTATGAAGTCTCGGCGACTAAGTGATGTCTTGCTAAAAGGGATGATGCCTTCGGTATAAGTTTGTGCTCTCGGGGAAATGTCCTACCGACGTGGGATGTCTCGCCGAAGGATTTAGGTTTGGTGTGAGGTCAGGCCGAAGAAGAAAAGTCTTCCCGACTAGGGAGGTCTCGTTGAAAGATGAAGGCTCGGTGAAAGGTCTCGTCGACCAAGCAAAGTCTCCCTGACAGTTGTTCAAATGGGCTCTCGGTGAAAGATCTTAGGGCCGACCCTCTTGCAACCAACATATATTTTATAAACCTTAAAAATAGGGGCCAACGCATTCTTTTTGGGTACATTCTATATATATGGCATTTTTTCCTCTTTGTAAGAGAGGATGGAAGTTTTAAAAAAGAAAGAAGAAATAGAGTAAACA
This sequence comes from Sequoia sempervirens, assembly GCA_007258455.2. NCBI lineage: Eukaryota > Viridiplantae > Streptophyta > Pinopsida > Cupressales > Cupressaceae > Sequoia > Sequoia sempervirens. The sequence continues at coordinate 1,009,000,853 of VDFB02271358.1, read as the reverse complement.
GGTCTAAATATAGATTTTCAAGAGCAGGAATTTTTTGAAGGATAGAGCAGACAGAGTTGCATCCTGATTCTTTTTAATGGGAGCTTCTTTTTTCTTCTTAGTTAGGAGTTAGATTCAGCAGAAGCCAGTACTGTATCTTTCCCGTTTTCTTAGTGTAGATGGAAACGATTTAGAGTCATGGATTTTCTGTACACTGGTGATTGTGCCAGATTTGTAAATGTTGCTTATATGTTTCACTAACAGTAGAAGCAACAAGATTTAAATCTACTTCATATTGTGTTCTTGAATGGTGTTTATCTTCAGTTAATCATTTGATTTGAAAAACATTCAAGGAATGAAGTCTTATTTTGTGTTTTTTTTTAAATAGTGATTTTCAATCTATTGTTGAAATTAGCACTGTGAATGAATGAAACTGTGTGTTAATCACAAGTTAATTTTATTCTACAGTTTTAGTTAGGAATTGCTTGAAAAGTAACAAGTCTGGTTAAGTTGGATGAATTATCATTCTCTTCGGTTCCAAAGATTTGATCTATCATTTTCTATTTCTTTAAAAACCCCAGTTAAAGTAGCTTTAAATTCATGCTTGATCTCAGAACAGTCCACAAGCTCAACACCAGCAGGCCCCTTGAACATTACAATTCACATTAACCATTGAGCAACATCAGCATAGTTGAGAACCAACTACAAAGACCTTGGGAGCTAAGATATACATGTGTTGTCTTTCTCTTTCAGGAGAAACAAAATAGCAATATTTTGTTTGCACATTGTTGTGTCATTAAGACCCGTCAACACTACACACATGCAAGAGGGGAAAAATGTTGGGTTGTATAGGGCTTTGCCTCAGTCAAACCCTCACTTTGGTGTCTCCACCTCCACGGATAGCCAAAAAAGCCACAAAGTAGAAATTGTGATAAAGGAAATAGAAAGGAAAGTACTGAACACTACAAAAGATGCAATGCTACTCTATCAAACCACAATAGGAAAAAGAAAGTAATGTAATACCACCTCCACCCAAAGGCACTCAAGGCAAATGAAGGGAGAATGCAAGGCAACGAGCTTGGCAGAGTTGACACAGGTGCAACACTTGACAAAGGGAGGTCTCACAAGACTCCAAACTTGCAGCTTCTATGGTAGAGCAACACGTACAAAGATGGAAGTGAAGGAGTAACAAGCTTGCTTGCTGCAATGCTTAATGGAGTTGTGTGGAAAATATGTTAGAGAATGTGATAGATTTCTAGAATGATCTTGGAAGAATGAATGAATGAGTGTGTAGAGCATGAAGTGATAGTGAAATGGATGCATTTGAAGACCAAAATAGAAGAAAAGGAGCCATTTTCAGGTCAGTTGGTCTCACAGAGGCATTATAATTCATCCCTAATGAGGAGTGTAACGTCCCTACGGACTCCAGAGGCGATAATCTATTAGGGATGGCAACATGCCACACAGACGTTTGCACATCGTGCTCACATCTCCAAAAAATATTCCCCCACTGACACACACAACAAGAGCTAGGTGGATGGAAGGAAGGTGGGTGACATGGAATTTTTCCTTCGGGTTTGATTTTTTAAGGTGAGGGGATGCAAAAGGGGAATTTACACAAGGGGTGAAAATTCGCTCCTATACAGTAACTTAAATTCCCATCATATCAACCATTAATTTAGACCACATCGCAATCCTATCACATTGATCATTCTCAGTTAATATGTCTTGCCAACCTTCTATAAATTCAATAGGAACTACCTCACTTCACCAACCTAAAGTGTCAAACATGGCTAATGCTTAGAGTGATGGTGTATCCATGAATGACTTTGTTGTCATTGAAGAAATTGAGTGTAGCCCTCTTTTCAGATGATTTTTTGATCTGTTAAAAGAGTTCTTCATAATTGATAGTGAGATTGAACGAGAGGTGTTGTGTAACATACTAGGAGATACATTTATGAACCAGGTACATGTGCACAATGCAACGCTTTTGGAACGCTTCATGTACACTATGATTCACACCTCTATGCGTGATTGGGGAATGAGGATAGCAGAATGACTGGTACGACCAGAATTCCTCCACCAGGTGAATGTAGTCGGGTAAAAGCAAAAATTTGTGTTAGACTTTATAAAGGATATGACCAACACTAATCCAACTTTTAAACTTGAATCACTAAAAAGTGGCATAAATGTTTTGAATCTTGAAATGATATAAACTAGTAAAATATGTATTTTTTATTATATTTTATGTTTGTATTTTAAAAAAATAAATAAAAAATTATTTTAAACTAGTTTTTAATAAACTAACACTATAATTTAGTTGTTGATAAAATGTTGAAAAATGAAGTTGCATGAGACGTCAAACTTTTTATAGTAAATTTTATTTTTTTTCTTTAAAATTTCGTGTATTTATAACTTGAAAATTTAGTGCATGGATATATTGTTTTCCAATTTTGATAAATATATATCTTTAAATAAATATTAAAATGTGCGCGAATAAAAAAACAGTTGTTTCCACTAGACATCAACTTTCATATTAAATATTTATCTAAAATGGAAAAATAATTATACAATCTTGAAATAGATTCTTTTATCTAGTGCATCATATTTTTTTTATTTTTTTAATAAGTTTTAGTATTTTTCCTTGGCATGATAATCAACCTAATATTTTATGTTGATAACCTACTTTTAGTAAAAATAAAATATAAAATATAAATAATAATTAAACTATTAAAATAAATATATTTTTGAAAACCACACTTATGGATCTACAAAAGGGTATTTTTATATTTTTAAAAAAATGTTATTTACATTAGTAGGAGTTATTGAAACTTCAAGTTTTTCAAATAATTTTAATTTTTTGGTAAATTGAACTCAAAGTGGTGCTCCATATATTTTTAGCCAACAATTTTAGTTCAAAAAATTGTTGAAGCATCTAACTTAGCTAGAATGAATCTTACTAGATCATATGTTTGACCAAAATTGATTTTTAGTTAGAAATACTTAAATTTAGTTGTGCTAATAAGTTGGCTAAAAGTGTGACATACCTTTGTGCTTTTAGCTAGCCATTGTTGGTCTAAACAATTATCCACAAAGTGGACTAATAGGTGATGCCATTTATGTTGCCACTGTAGCCCAGAACAAAGTTATGGAAGAATTAGTGACTATCTTGTGTGCGGGGTTGGTGAGGAACAATATGGGGTTGTTTGCCCAATTTTTGTAGTCTCATGAGAACCTGCTTTCACCTACCTAGATAGAGCGCCTTGAAGTGGTGATAGAAGCAGTTTGCGTGCTGATGTTCACCCTTTGTTCATGAGAAGAATCTCACTTTGTTACTATCTAGTTCCACATCTTTATGTAATTGACAAAAAAAATTGTATTTCCACCAATATATATATACATATAATGAAGTATTTTGTTTTATACTTTTGGTGTTGATTCCTTGCATTATGAGCAATTATGTCTTTAATTTTAGTTTTCCTTGTTGTATCTGGATGACTTCTATTTATTTGAATTTTCACAAATAGTTTTTCATTTATTTAAAATACACCTGAACATGATAATCTTGCATTATGACTCATTAATTATTTGAAAATGCACTCTGGTGGTAATGTGGTGAGTTAGCATAACTACACAAATCACCACTGTATTTATAGGAACTAGTTCAATTCCCACTCGGCCTTGAAAAACTTTGAAAAAAATTCATCAGCGGTCTTTTCAACAAGTTCATGAACCTTGGGTATGGACCGCCGACCTTTCAAAGAATGACTTAGAACTTGTGGAAAGTTACAAAAAAACCCCAAAACATCGCCAGGCTTAAGATAATGAAGAAAGAAAGAACTTGGGCTGTAAAATAAAAAGTTAGGTGAACTAATGAAAACACCGCCTAGGTTAGAAATATTCAACAAAACACTGCCTGGGTAAGGACTTAACCAATATTTAACATAGGGGTGTTGATTTACAAAAGGGGGTCCCAAAATCTGGGTAACACTTAGAATTAACTTCTACGACATAGCCTATCCTATAGTCAAAAGAAGGAGGAATATAAAGATGTGATATGCACTTAAAGAGAGTATCTTGATGTGATACACTTTTAGACATAGGAGAACAGTTTTGATCACTTGTTTGGAAGGTACCTTGACTAATGTCCACTTTCTCATTATGAGACATGGAAATATGATTGATATAAGCATATGACCCTTCAAATGTCCCAATATAATGTCATAGACATAGGTAGCTTTGTTGTAAGACTTGTCCTTATCATAATCCTTTTTCTTTCTCTGATTAGATATTTGTTGTATGTTGATCGATATTAATCTCACCTTGCTCAATGAGGTCTTGTATAAGATGTTTATGTTTGACACAGCTCTGTGTTTTGTGACCCTTTATTAGGTGATATTTACAAAAACCATTTTCATTATACCAGGGAGGTTTAAATTGTGGATCTTCGTAATTATTTTGATAAGGAAACTCAACGGGCTTTGATTGGAGATCAGTTTGTTCAAGAATGCTTGAACAAGTTCCCCTAAGGCGGTGAATTTACATCATGTTTCATTTTTGTTAAATCTTGATTGTCTTCTTGGAGGATTTTGTCTTTGATCCATTTACTGATTCTTTGGAGGATAAGTATGTTGATTATTTTGCACATTGTTTTGGGAATTGCTAGGAGGATTAGATGAAGGTTGCATGTTCTGAATAAAACCTTGTATCAGCTACTCCACCATTCTTTTTCTTAGCCCAAATTAGAGGTTTGTTGTTAGAGCCCAATCCTTGATCTTTATTTTCCTAAAATCAAGGTTTCTCATTAGATCTTGATGCCTAGTCTCTGTTGTTATAAAGTTTTATGACACCTTTTTCTATAAGGGCTCTTTTAATAACTAGACCTTTTTCAATGATTTCTTCAAAACTGATAAGACATAGCATGGTTAATGTATAGCTAATGTCCGTTTCAAGGTTGGAGATGAAGATTTCAACTAGTTGTTTTTTTAGAATGGGAAATTTAGTTTTACTAGCTTTATGCCTCCATATTTGTAAGTAAGAAGTGAAGGACTCCCCTTGGTTTTGTTTAATTTTGTATAGATCAAGAATTGTTATGTCTTGTTCAATATTGTATGAGAAGTGGTTTATGAATTTCTCTGATAGCTCATCGATCTTTTTAATAGTGAGTGGTAAATGAGAGAACCATTCAATAGCCGCACCCCCAAGACTTCTTGGAAAGAGTCTCATTAACTAGGAGTCATTGTTTGCAACATTCATGCAAGCCACTAAAAATTTTCATACATGTTCAATTGGGTCCCCTCTTCCTTTATATTTATTGAATTTAGGGATTTCAAAGTTCTTGGGGAAGGGGATCATTGATATAGATATGGAGATATATCTTGTAGTGTGTAGCTCTTCTTGGGTTTTCCAAGCTAAATATCTGATATACTTTGGTTAAGGCTTTGAATCTACAAGGTTAATTCATCACTAGGTATGTTCATTTAAAGATTAGGGACACCATAACCTTGTTTTCCCGCTATGTATTGTGAGTTATATTATTGGGTTTGTGTGTGTGAAGGCCCTTGGGTCATGTTGTGTGTGTATGATGAGGGATAGGGTCCTTGGGGAATGGTGTGTGTATTATAGATTGATGGTTCGATGTTATTGGATTAGGAATTTGTTATTGTGATGTATAAGTTTGATGTTGTTGGGTGAAGGTTTGATGGTGTGGAGGTAGATTTTGTTGTGCAAGTATGTTTTGCTAAGGAGGTACATTTTTTTGTGGTGTTTGTTGATGTGTACATGTTTGATGTTATGGATAAGAAGTTTGTTGTAAACCATTGTTTTGTGATGGGGGATTAGGTGTTTGATGTTGAGGATGGGTGTTTTGTGGTGGTGGAATGAAAGTTTGATTTTTGGTGTTTTGACTAGATGAAGATCCATATTGATATTGTTGGTTTGAAGGATCATAGTATGGGGGTTGATGTTGCATGTATTGTGTTTGTTGTTATCCTTGGGTATTTTATTGGTACATTTTTTGTTCTTGAGGTACATTGGTTTGTTTTTGTTGGTATATGGGTGGTTGTATTTGGAGAGGTGGATTGTTTTTTTGTGTTTTGTAAATGCACAATGACATGTGTTGTGCTTGTGGTGGAATGTTAGAATGCAATTGTTGTTGTGGGGGGATGTTGGTTTGTTGATGTACTACATATTGTTATTGTGTAGGAGGTAGGTTACCCATAATTTTCATGTTGAAATTAGGGTCTTGCTATCATGATTTCAAAGATGTGTCATATATAGTTCTTGATACATTGGTTCTCCATGTATTAGTTTCCACATTTTGTGTTACAAGTGGTGTAGAGATGGGGTTTTTTTTATTGTGGATGTATATTTTGAGCTTCCATGGTTTTTAGATTCCCTTGACCTTGTTGAGCAACCAATTTTTTTTCTACTTGTGATAGAGGTATATATAATAGATTATCCACTTGTTCAAAAAATTGATCATTGATGGGTGCTTTTTGTTTCAAAAAGATAGGTGGTATCCTTGGATCCATTGCTTATTTTGGGATTTTTCTAACAATTAATTGATCACCCATTGCAGATGAGGGATGGATCTCTAAGATAATCAATGTTAAATTTCGTAGGTAACTTCGCACCATGCTATGCAAGTATCATAAAGTATGTGTTAGGATATAGTTTAAGTACTTTGTCCATTAGATTTATCATTTTAGGATTTTGAGCATAATAAAAAAGTTGATCTTCAAATAATTCCTCATCACTATCATAGATTTATCATTTTAGGATCTTGAGCATACTATAAAAGTTGATCTTCAAAGAATTCCTCGTCACTATCATGGTCTTCAATGATCACATCATAGAGACTAGGAGGTTGATTTTGATGTCTAGCAAGCACTTCTCTATGTTGAAGTTTTAGATCTTGTTCACTTGGTGGTGGATTTACATTGAGTTGTGGTTGAGCCCTAAATGTTAGTTATTGTGCTTGAGGAGTTTAAAAATTCATAGCTACATTAGGATCAAAACCCCATGGTTGGAAAATTGAAGCTTCCACATTGATGGTACTAGGTCCACTAGAGCTACTTTTGTTAGCTTCCATTTTCTTTCTATGTTGGGATCTTGTTGTTATCATAACCATGCACAATAGACCTTGGCGAATGGGAGATTTCACATTATGGAGGTGTGGTGATGTTGTGGTTTGAAAATTTGATTGGTGAAATGACATATAAAGGGAATATTTGTACACTGTTTGGACAAAGGATTTTGGTTGATTGATATGAATTGATGTGGATGTTGGGATTGTTTAATGATCAAGTTTGATGTGGGATTCTTGGATGTTTAGGAATTATGACATTTTTGTACTCAACCCTATGATAATGATATGAGCGAATTTTGCATGATTTTTAAAAAATGACAGTATGTTTATGGATGCTCAACCCTAAAATGACATTGTGAGTGGATTTTGGATGTTTTTGATATGATACTAGTCTAGGAACACAAGGATGAACAAGATTTGTTTGATGTTTGATATGTATCAAGGATGGTGATGGAGGATATGTTGAGTTCTTCACTTGAACTAGGATTGCAAGTTGCGAGTAAAGGTGGATGCTAATAGTCTAGAAAATTAGGGAGACGATGAAGTCCACCAAATTTTGACAAGAATACTAGATGGTATGGTGTGTTGATGGAAACAGTAGCAAGATGATGGAGTTTAATATCTTGTTTTCAATGATTTTCAAAGGCTAAGTAGATGTATGATCAATGTTGTTGATGCAAAAGGATGTCCAAGATTGTTGATAAGTTGTGATGCAAGTCTAATTTTCTTTTTTTTTTTCCAAAAGGTGATAGTTGCAAACCCTAGGTAAACCAAGTTTGAAGTGTAAGATGGTGATGATGTTTGATGGTGTGAAGGGAATGATGTCACGAAAGTGTAGGTCTAATTATGACAATGTTTTCTGAAAAAGGTGTAAGGTGCTATTTTTGAAACAAAATTTTGACCAATTCTAAGATAAGCAAGAAAATTAGAAAATAGTAGTTGTTGTCTAGGATGTCTATGGAAAAAACTATGATAATAGCAGTTGTTGTTTAGGACGTGATGGAGCTCTCAAAATTTATAAATGTTGGTTGTTTCAATGATTTGAAATCAGTCAATGAGAAACCTCTTATTGGCAAGCGGAGATGCAGATGTAGTGACTAACTCATTTGATTTCTTATTTGAGTGATACTTCTCTGATAGAGGGCTACTTCACAGTTGTCACATGTGCTTACAATCCCTTTCACTAGGGAAGATCTTTGATTTTGTTTACATATTGATTCCATGTGTATCCCTAACACAATTGTGTCAAGGAGGAAAATGATTCATTAAGATTATGAGGATCATTCATGTTTGTAAAGGATAGCTTCTCCTCCATAAGTCACAAATATAAGATAGTCAATATGACAAGTAGAGATAATAGTTTGAGGGGACATCAAATGGAAATCTAGGAACAAAGAAATCATATGAGGGCAATCAATTAGAAATGAGGTAACATAAATAGTCAAGCCTAGTTAAGAAGGCAATAGTTCATGAAATTCAAAGTGCCTACAATAATACAAATAAGACAAAGGATAAGGACACAGAGCTAAGAAGGTCACATTCACCAACAATGCTCAAAGGGGGAAGTCACCTCAGGTTTGACAGTAATAGGGTTTCAAAGAAGACAAATCATGAAAATCATGTGACTTGGAAGCAAAAGGTTGTTTCTCTTTTCAACAAGATTGAGAAATAGGAAATAACTATTGAGAAACCAAAAGATTTTGTGGGAAGCCTACATCAAGCTTTTGGCCTCAATGGAATTGCATTGAGATTAGTAACTTCTGAAAACCTGTCAATTTTCTAATAGAAATTTGAGAGCATACTAAAGTTAGCAAATGTATTTTGATACATCATATTTTTATTTCAAAATGTAGTGATTCTTTCTAGATTTGGCTCAACTGTTTATTCCCTTGGTATAAAGGTTGGTGATTAAAAGATTATGTTTCAAGTGAACTTTGGACTAGCACTTTCACATACTTCACCGTCCTCTCTAATCATATCATTGGTGATTTCTATCATATCCATTGGGCCTGTGACTGTTGTAATCAAGGGAAAAATAGAGTTTAGTTAAAGGGTTAGCACAATAACATTAAAATCCATTGAAGTAACAAAGCACAAAGGAAATCGATATGAAAATAAAAGGAACAATGTTACCATAAATCTTCATCTTCCATGCTTCACCTTTGTTACACCTTCTAGTTTGCAGCAAATCGAATGAGGCCCTCAGATTTCCAATGAGCACCTAGACTAATGTCAAAGCCCTATGCAAAGGTTGAAGGATTTATATAAAAGAAATGACCTCACAATAGACTAAAATGACAATAATAATAACCTAAGTTGACAGAATGAGCATGAGATATGAAATAAGAACAAAATTGCCATTTTATAAAAACTGCAATTTTGAATGTGTGGCCAGGATGAGAAGATGACAAATACCCTAGAATCAATGGTCAAGATTGAATGTTGTAGTATGGAATAGGGTTAGGTCAAAATTAGGGCAAATGATAAGAAATGAATGGTCAAGATTGAATTATAAAATAATTCAATCAAGGGCTGAAATTAAATGAGATGTCAAGAGATAAGATTTGATTTGGAAGATAAGATTGCACAGACAAAGAGGTTCTTTGGAGAAATTAAATAATAAAAATTATTTAATTTAGGTGACCAATGAATAATTAAATAATAAAGATATTATTTAATTATAGAGGAATGTGACAAAAGAATCATTTTGAATTAAATAATGATTTAATTCAAAATTCAAGAGAAGTGGACCAAATTAAATAAATTAAATTTATTTAATTTATGAGAGAAGACTAATGAATAATTAAATAATTAAAATAATTATTTAATTATAGTGGAAGTGGACAAAAATTAAATAAATTAGAATCTATTTAATTTTAGAAAGAAGGGGACTTAATTAGTGACGTAATTAAATAAATAAAATTTATTTAATTAATCAAGGAGAATAAAGATAAAAATGAATTAATTAAATAATTAAAATTATTTAATTAATAGAAGAATTATGACTTTAGAAAATAATTAAATAATTAAAAATTATTTAATTATTAAGAATGAAAGGGGCAATGTTGAATAATCAAGAGTTGCAAGCCTAGGACAATTTTATGTGTCTACAACTGTAGATCTGAAAGTTCCACATTCATTTTGACTTAAAAATTCCCTTGATGATCACAGGTTACTTCTTTTTCATTCAATATGGAAAGGGGTGATATGTGGCATTGTGAAAGTAGGGCTACTTGCAAAGAATAAAGAGACCATGATTGTTGAAACGTATGGATTGTGGTAGGGAAATCAACCTCAATATGATAGTGAAGAGAAATTTCAACAAATGAGGGTGGTGTTTTTCCTGAGTTATTATGGGATAAAGCCACAACATTATTTAATCTTGCTAGGTTGTTTGAATAGCTAAATGATGTTGAAAAGGAAATCTTACATACAGGCTAATACTGTTCAATTTTCTTGATTATGTGGATGCATATCTAGTCTTGCAGCCATGGCTCAAGCTTAGAATGAGATCAGATTAAGTTTAGAATCAATTGGGAATGCATTTAAAGTGGATACCAATTCATTAAAGGCTTTACGCGTGCTTGGTAGCATGGAACTAAAAATAGTGACTGGCTTAAAGCAAAAGAAATAGTTAAAGTTGCACAAAGTGAATCAGATGCAAATAATTCTTATGTTGACATTTTATTGGGAGATTGGAATTATTTTGAAGCTTTTTGAAATGAGAGGAGGGATCCGGAGAATGCAACAACACATCTTGAGAACATTGCAAAATTGTATTACAAAGTGTTGACACTGAGACCATGAAATGTTTATGCTTCAAGTTGGGGAATCCATCGTGCTTAATATACGGGGTCTTTTTAATATTACAAAGGAAATATCTGTGCAGGTACAAGTTGTTGCAAGAAACATCTTTGTTCGCTACCTGTGTATGGGTAAATTGAGAATTTTTTTACTTTGCAATAGGGACAGTGCACGTTTGTAGTGAAGGTGTATAGAATTTGTTTAAGGAAATTCTATTTTGGCATCGACACCCAAATTTGATTGCATCTAGCTCAAGCACATTATGAAGTTGAATGGTGGCAAGCCTATAAAAGAACATTATTAACTGCAGTCATTTGGTGCCCTCAAGCTACATGTTATGCTTTGGTTTTGGCTTCCAAAGTAGAAGTTTGTAACTTCAATTCTTCAAAGGGAAGACTAAGATGTTGTGAGGTGTGTCGAGCAGTGCATATGTTATGAGAATACTATGTGTGTTCAAATAATTGTTGGCCATGGTGAGCCCTCACATTCAAGACATTCGATGGGAAGAATATAGAGTTTCATGGTGACCACTGTAAGCATTTGATTGTTGACGTTGAGGCTCATTGAGATGCAAAAAAACATGAAAAACATATAACTCAAATCGATGGTCATACGAATCTAGTGTGGAAAATTCAAGTCATACCCTACTAGCCCATAGGGGACCAACCAGCCTAAAGCTTCATCTAGTGGGGGCATGGGGAGGAAGAATGTTTTCCCGCCAGCCCGTGGGTGTAGATGTTGTTGTCAAGGAAATGGGCGGGGGAGCAGGGAGGTTCCACATGGGCCCGTGCAAATTTAAAGGAATTTAAAAAAAAAATCCAGTGAAATAATAGTGTAAAATGTAAATGGTGTATGCACGGGTAAATACTTCACAACCTGATAGAAGATTTAAAAGCCTTCACCATTAAAAAGGAAAAAATAATAAAAGAAGATGCACCATAAAAGTACACAGGTAAAAGGATTCTTATAGCCCAATGGAAAATAATTAAAGCCTCCACAAATAATGGGATAAGCTTTGGGAAAAGAATGTAAAATGGTAAACGTGCATGGGTGAAGGGCTTTTCATAGCCCGAAAAAATGAATAAAGGCCTTCATGAATAAAATATTTTGAGCAGATTAAAAAGATTTCACAGAGAAAACAAATCTCTCAGTTGCAGGGTAAAAGTGAAAGCAAGTAAGGAGCGGGTAAATGAGTTTTTCCACATCTCGATGGAAAATAATGAAGGTTTTTCATAGTAAAGGCAATTTTTATGTTGCTGTGTGGGAAAGAAAATGCAAGGAGTGGGAAAGTAAATTGCATAAATGGATTTTCTTCGAGCAGGAGTAGTTATTAATCTGAGGATCCAAATGATGCCATGTATCTGATGAGGATTTCCATTTAGGGTTTTCCATTTTCCTTAAATGTTGTTTTCTACTTCATTTGGAGGGATTCATTGTTTTCTAGTTGATCAAAAAAAATTGAAGAGTGAATATAGAGCATATTTTAGAGTTAAATCTTAGGTTTGAGTCTGATAATGCATATGTAATTTTGATAGCAATACTGGCAATATAATGCAGAATAGTGCAAATTCAAAGCCATTTTCTCTCCTATGTACTGGGTTCATGAATTATGAATAATATAATCAAAGGTTATCTTATTTGTCTCCATTGATTTTCAGTGGATGTGTAGTTTTGTTCTTGCTTGTTAATTCAAAGAATTCATGTAAATGCTTGAGTGAAGCTATCAGTTCATGTCTATTAAGTGCTAGGATATTAGTAAGAAGTCTTGGTTGGGAATACAATGTTGAAATATTGTAATGTAGTATCTTCAAAGATTAATTGATGCCATGTATGAAATTTTTATCAAGTTGTGTATGTATTGGAATTGACTCTATTCCAAGGATGAGTAACTAATCTAAGTGAAGTATTCATGTTGCATTTAATTGGTCAATTTAGCAGCAAATCATTTGTTAAATCAAATTCTTTTAAAATGGGTTACAATATTACTATTTTGTGTTGATTTTCATCATTCTCATGCTTCAAAAGTAGAGTGTTGTTAAGAAGAAACCAACTTTGAAACATTCTATTTGTGACCTATTATATGAGAATTATTTGTTTGTTTCAATGTTTCTGATAAAATGGCACACAAATATCATCTAAACATTGTTAGGATCATCGTCTTGGGTTTCACAGAGCCCAAAGAGTAGAGGTCTAGACTAGCAAGGTAGTACCTATTCATTGGCCAATCCTCACCATTGTTGACTATTGAATTGTGGAAGATTCATAGATAGTGCCTAAGATCAAGTTTGGTTCTCAAAAATAACCAACAGGATGACTACAACAGTTTATGACAATAGCAAGATCTATGTAAATTAGTGACTGGTACAAGCAGAGATAACAATAGAAAATGGATGAATAGTGCGGTCATATGCTAGGATGATAGTGGTAAAATACTAATACAAGAGTGGTAAAATGCATAATAGCAGCCCAAACTTGACATTTTACAGTTTGGTGACTATTTTCGATAAGTTTCCCACTTTGAATGTTTTTGATCTAGTGTTTTAGGGGATGTGTTTGAAAGAAAGTGATACGTGCACATAAACTAAAAATATGCAAATAACTGACTCAATGGGAAAGGGCAATATTTCGTGAACCTTCTTGCATAAAATCCATTGGTATAGCTCAAACAAGATCAATCAATTACAACCTAAGGAGTATAGGTACATTTCTTCGTAGTAGGCTTACCTCACCCCCAAAAGAGTGATGTAATCCAAATCTATGTAGGGGTCAACTAGGACATACCAAGGTCATGTACCGCCTTGATACTCCTAGTTTTGTGAAAGAGAATTGAACTCTTAAGCCTTATGCCTCAACCATAAATGGGACATGGTAAGTAACTTCTGGGAACGATGTTATTCCCATGCATTACTTTGAAGAATAATTTTTGAAAACTTGGATGACCTCTAGATATAAAGGTTTTTAATGAAATTGTGAACGCCATAGGTATACTTCATATGGGAGACACTAAAGTATCTAGCTTCCCTTAAGAGACCCATACATTTGGATGAGAGTAGGCTCATAAGGTATAACGTCTGCAGATTTATGCTACTTATTTTTGGTTTTCACATACTTTATATAGCCTACTGATAAACATGATTTAGGGTCACCTTGAGTTCTCCACTATAGGATGTGTCTCAAAGAAGGATCCTCTAATAAAAAATAAAAGCTCAATGTTTTGATATTTCTCTTAAACCCATGATCATCAAATGATGCAAGGGGACATGATAAGTATCAAAACACCTTTGATGACCAAAAAGTTTAAATCCCAAGATGTTTCTCTTCCACCCAAGATTTTTAAATGATGTAAGGGGAGAGGATTTGCATCCGACTTTCCAATCATAGAAAACACACTAGACAATTCATTGCAATTAGATCTTAAGCACAAAATGAAGTGTTATTTATCTATGAAATTCATGTTTTAAGTACCAAACTCAAATGTTAAATACATCAAAAACACACAAAATTATTTGAAATGAAATGATCATTGGAGAAGGTGTTGCAAGAAAATTGTTAGTAGTTTGATCTTGGATGTCTTTGACCTTTCATCACCCCTACAAGCTATGGATTAGTAGTTTATGAAAGATTGTCCACCCTACAAAAGTTGCACCAACCAAGGTCAGATAAAATAAAATCACAACATATAGAAATTGAGTTATGGTTAGGGTTAGGTAAATTGAAATCCAAAAAGATTGAAAGTAAATAGACAAAAGTAGAAAAAGGAATAGTGGCAGCCCTATCACCTACAACAACGACCCTTTTTCTAATGACTATGACTCTATTTGATGATAGTGGCTCAAAAATGGAACGATAGCAGTTCTGTTACAGGATGACTGCAGTTCTATTTTGACATTCAAAAGAAACATATTCAAAAAACCCAAAACAAATAGAGATGATAGTAGTTGCTAGAGACAATAGCAACCTTGAAATAGGAAAATAGTGGTTCAAAATAAGATGACAATGACCTAATTCTAGAATGATAGTGACTCTATTCCATATAGTTAAAAAGATTTGTCAAAGCTTGAAATAAAAAGATGATAGCAGCCAAATTCTTGCAATAGTGGCCCAGAAATACAAAGACCACACTCAAATTTTAGAACAATCATGACCTAGTTTACAATAGCGACCCCTATGAAAAACGACGTCAAGAAAATTATAACTTAGAAAAAAACTTGATGAAATGTTAGATTTAGGGACGTGGGTCCCACCAGACGTGCCATTCAATGTAAGGGGAGAAAATGGACATGCATTACATCAATGAATTCAATCAATAAACTAAATAACAAAGGATAAAAACCCACTTATCAATGAAATGCAATTGAAGAGCTAAGAATTCACAACAAGGGTTAGACAAACAATCAAGAACACAAATGAATTCAAAACTATATACAACCTTACCATCTCATGGTGGAGTGTATTTTTGTTGGTGAGGTATATGTTGGATTGCCTTTCAACACAAACCCTCTGTGATAGCTTGAAAAATAAAACATGATGACCTAGAATGCAATGGTGTATGCTCAATTTTCTTAGGAATCAATTGGACATGATCTCTTCACAAATTCTCTAGATGAATTATGATAGGGATGAGAGTTATTTTATAGATTTAAAGAAATCAGATCAAGGGATAGGATTGAGTTTGAGTTCCCAAAATGAAGGGTTGAGATTGATCCTCAACACCCACAAAGGAGAGTGAATCAAGGAAGATGGATGAAGGAAATCAATTAGAACTCAATCTTGCTCCACCATTTTAGGAAAATGGTTAGGATATTTAAGATCAAGGGATAAAAATTGATTTGAAGATCAAGGGCTAGAAATGGTTGATATACATTGGTTAAGATATTTTGAAATGGAATATTCCTCAAGAATATGCTTTGTGGAGGGAAAATATGATAATTAAATAATTATGAATTATTTAATTCATGTGATAAGAAGATTAAAATGTAGGATAATTAAATAATCAGGATTATTTAAACATGACGGGATTAGAGGAATTATAGATGATACTAATTAAAAAATTAAGAATTATTCAATTAGGGTGATAAAGGATAATATTAGTGATGAAAAGGACAAATTAATTAAACAATTAAGTGTTGTTTAATTAATAAAGAGAAATAGCGTTAATTGGTGAAATTGATGTTAAAAGGGGGTTAATGACGAAAATGAAGTGAAATGCAAGGATGATAATGAAAATGATGCCAATCATGGAAAAATGCAACTTAGGATGTGTGATATGCGTTAAGGAATTTTGACATGTCTACACTATTGCTACCTATTTGGTGGTGCATCGAGAATTATTTTTAGTATGGATAGGTCACTCCAATCACCTAGTCCATTGTCGTGCATCAAACACCTCCACCTTCACTACACCATTCCACCAGGACTAACCACTATCTACTTCAATGGATATCTCACCTCCATCAACCTCATTGGAGCTCTTTTTTGCATTCGCTAACTACGTCAGCACTACTAGATTCATCTGCCCCATCTGCATTGTCAGTGGTATCCTCCATAAAATGAACACATCAATGGTGGCCACTTGTTTGACCCTTACACAAGTCACATCACTCTTGTTGGACCGTGTCACCATCAGTATGAGAGCCACATCCATATTCACAAGGCTCTTTCGCAAGGACACCTAGTGTTTCCCATTCATGAAGAATCACATGGCGAACAAATGCTTGTGCTAGCCCAGTAGCATCTCCACCTTGGTAGCCACCTCATCATACTACTAGATCAATCATCACTTCATCATTTATTTCACTTACATCTTCCACCACATCACCCTCTGATGTACTTTAAACAGTAACTTTCAACGATATATTTTCATTTAATTCATATGCATCTCTTTTATTTTATAAGATATTTATGGCAACCCCAAGGTCGATGATGTACATTCAGCTGTGGGGTGTAAGTCATGTCAAGATCCCAATTGTATCTACCATCATGCCCTGGTCATTTTCTTCATGCATATTTAACCACGACAAGTACTATTAAACCTTCTGTGGATTTCCCAATATGATAAAATTATTACATGCTAATTTTTATTTGACATGGCCATTTTTTTATCTTTTGTTTTCTTTCCTAGTCACCATATTTTAAACCAGTATTCTTCTTCTACTAGTCACTTGTACCATTTATTTTATTTCTTTCTATGACTTCTTATTTTTTGATCATCATCTGTGCACAAGTCACCATGGGTGGCCATCACATTTAACAAGATCCCACTAGCATGAAAATTTTGAGAGCTAGCAGACAGATTTACAAGGTCTTTAAGGAAGAAAATTGACATGTTTTCTTTAAAAAATTGTGTGGGTATAATGATGATGATGTGGATTATGAATTCGTCATGGTCTCCAGTGATAGTGATAGCTCTACAATAGTGCGGGGTTTTTCCTTTCTGGTTAATGTTCAAATCATCTCCAAGTTCATTGGACTGTCTTTTATAAGGGAATCCTACTTCCCTATAGTTGCAACCAAAATTACTGACCTACAACACCTTACAAAGCATTTCCTTTGAGGGAAAGAGAAATTGAAGATAATTTAAGGACAAGGCATCTTACGAAGTTCACTTCCACAACCCTGGGCTAATGTCCCCAAGGTCATCATGTAATATATTATAGGAGAAGAGAAGTATGCATAGTTTTTTTTCTTAGTATTTCAAGTTGTTATATCATTTATGACATAATCATCTGGTAAATTTACCACATTACTTCTTTTATTCCATAAAAAGAATGTGTTCAAAAGTATAAAAAGGGAATCATGGTTCTTTTCCACATCACGGATTGATCAAGATAATTATCATGGAATGTTTAAAATAGTCCGTTCCCCCAATTAATTATCTTGTATTTGTAGGTGAAGAAATTCCTTCCAATGCCTTGGCTTCAAAAGTTAAGCTAGAGGCTCACGAAGCTAAGAGTAGTCATAATGAATTAGAAAATCAAGATAATGAAGCCAAGAAGTCAAAAAATGAAACACTAGATGAGGCTCATGAAATTGATAATGAAACCCTGGGTAAGGACATAGATCCAGGTGCTCCAAACACAAACCAAAAAGGCATTGAACTTGAGAACTAGGAAAGTGAACAACAAAATGATGAATTTGAAAACCTAGGAAGAACTATGCAAGAAAAGCATGCAAAAGGTAGGATTCAATATGTTAAAACGAGTAAACCCCAAAAATATGCCCAAACTACTCATATTGAAATAAAATCATCCTATAATACCCAAGAAAAAGGAAGATACAGGTGGAAGGACCTTCAACCTCTAGGTTTCAAAAATTAACTAATATTGCTAGTACTATGTGCTAAGAACAAATAGAGCTAGATATTAAAATACTTGCCACTTATCTTTTGAGAAGAAGAGATAGAAAAAGCCAGGAACAAAGGAGGAAAATTTGGAAAAGTAAAAGGGAAAGATAGAGGTGGGAACAAATGGAAGTTGAAATCTAGAGCGGGTCTTATTTGCCTCCTACAATGATCTAACAACTAAGCCCATAAAGTTGTGATTCAGAGATTGGACATCTAATCTGAATAGCTATCTTAATCACCATGAAGGTGTATTTAACTTGTCAACCTAGGGATGTAGAATTGAAATGGGTCAGCATAGTATGTGCACTAGGAATCCCAAAGTAGCCACATTCATTCTACAACTAAGAAAGACATAGTGTTGAAAGTAAATTGCTTGGAAAAAAATAACATAAATGTTGAACATCAACCAACAACTATACTAACCTGAAGTGCATGACAAAAATGAAAATATGGGCAAACAAACAGGAAACTACTCTGTCTGCTTTGGCTGCGGGAACTATCACATAATGGAATACAGTCACATAATGTAATTCTAGTGGTTGTAGGAACAGACAGTGCCATATTTTAACTAATTACTTGAACGGAAAATAACAACTAAACTAAAGGATGGAATGCTCACCAAGTGGGCCCCCTTTGATGAGTATCCCTTAAGACAAATGTAAACTCAGATGCGCAAACTTATAACTTCATTTTATTCATTGGAAAACATGAGTACAAACGAGCAACATAACTGTATTACTAAAAAACTAATAATGCGAGTACATCATCAGATTAATCAACCTCCCGAGAAGGAGCATTTGAGTCTTATTTATAAGAAGAAAACTACTAACTAACTACCTAGCAATGTGGTCAACTCCAACAGATTAGGAGGACGCCACTTTAGGGAAAGCATGAAAAGTGGAGAGGTGGTTATGCATGCATGGAATCTGGTCAAGCATGTTTTCCTTAACACAGATCTAGCACAATAGTAACTCCTCTATTCGCATAACAAATAATTAAGATCAGTTGCAAGGCGGTTATAAATCTTTGATTTAAACTACGAATCTCTCTCTTGCTGAGATTCTTCCCTCCATTTGATCTTTGAACGATCACCTTGTTGACTTTGATGGTGAGTGACCACCTGGCAGAATCTTCCTCAATTTTGTAGGCTGCTAATTATATTTGCATAACAATATTAGTACGCACAACAATTTCATATATGTAACTATCTTAAAGTAACATTCATTAATCCACATGTAAAATTAACATAGATAGTTTGTATAACATGTCAATATCATTTAAAGGTTATAAAAATAGCTTATGCCCAATGTCTATGGTTTTGAGGAAATATCATAAAAAGGTCAATATCCAAGTATCAAAGTCTATGACAACTACAACAAATGGATAATAAACTCTATCAAAATTGAGTCATAAACTGGACTCATCACTCCCCCCAACCTAAGACTTTGTTGGTCCTCCAACAAAGGAAGGGTTGTTCTTTTGCTTGGTTAATGCCCCAAAATTTGCAACTGCCAGTTGTCCTACATTAGTTCTTGTAGTGTGTGAATTAGGGTCCTAATAGAACCCTTGTTGTCTATCCAGTCTACTCCATCTTTGTCTTTCTACAACTATATCATACTGGTAATATCTAAAATTTGGCACAAACCACAATAGGATAGGTGGCTAAAAAGTTAATGGGATCAAAAATTATCCTTATGTCCTTCCAATCTATATATTTCTATCCACTCTTTTACATGTTGTGGCATAGTTCTACAGAGAATGAGGCTCATCTTGTTTTAATTCATCAGTCAAACTGTTCCACCTCTGTTCCAAATATCCCTTTATAGATTCTCCTGTGGTTTTTGCTACCTCCTCATATTCTCTATTTAAACTGCTTCTCTCTCAAGTAGGATTCTACTGCCATAGCTTGGTCTGTAAAGAATTTTGTGCCAATCATTGAAAATGTCCCCTGGATTTCTAGATTCAGCCCTGATGGATAGGGGAGTGTTGGATTTTATTTTCCTATATGCCCTAAACTGTTGTCCCCAACTAATTTCATTCTGTATCCAAGACATAAATTCCCGTAATTGGACATCCCCAACTACAACAAATAATTCCAATCATGATCTTGGGACACAACATAATTATGTAAATAGAATTCACACAACAAATTCTTCATTTCAAGAGGAGCAATCTGATAAGCATTGAAAAATTCAAGAGGAGTCTCAATGGAAGGATTAAAACATAAAAAAATCCGTGCTAGTTTAAAATAAAGATGATTCTCCTTCAAATATAGAGCATAGACTCTTGAAGGAGTCCTACACTCTAATATCTGAGGTACTAGGGATGCCATATTATCCACTTTCTCCTTTAAAGCATCAATTTCTGCATTCTTGTCTTCAATCTCTTCATCTCTCTTTTGAATTTCCTTCTTCAGCCTTTGTTTCTCCTCTTTCCATTCTTCTTCCCTCCTATGTACCTCATTCCATAAATTCATAGCTACCATGTGCATTGAAATATCAGAGGTCCTATGTATTCCTACCAAAAAATTTCCTGGCACTGATGCTTGTTCTTCATATGGCTCCAGTTGCAGGGATTCTATTTTTTCAGCCAATTCTGGCTACAGGGGTGTTGGCTACTCTCCTAGTTCTGGTTGCAGGGCCTCTTGTTCTTGCTCTTGCTACAAGAACTCTTGCTTCTACTCTTGCTGCAGGAGATCCTAATTTTCCTCACACTCTTGAATCTCAACTTGTTCAACAATGGAAGCAAGGTCTACCAATGTTACATTTGTTGCTTCCTCAAATATGTCTTTTTATCCAACATTCACCTGCCCCATTGGGGCCTTTGTGTCCTCTTGTGATGTTTCTCCAGTCCTAGGTCTTTCCTGCGGAGACACACGAAAGGATGGACTGGCTAGTCTTGATTTTCTAGGAGGGCTCTCATGTTTTTCTTCGGCTGCAGGAAGAACAATGTCAGCCTTCTGTTTCTTAGAGCTTGGCACTTTCTTTCCTGTAGTTTTCTTTTTAGCTTTACCCTTCCTTATTTCTACCTCTTTGTTATGTGCCCTAGTTTGAATTAAGATGCCAAGAGGAACATCATCCTTAGAATCTGAAGAGGAACTTTCTTTGTTTGAATGCTCTACCTCAAAAGAGCTAATTTCTATCGTTTGTTCAACTGCAGGAGGGTTTACACTAGGGCATTATCCCGACCTTTTTGGGTCTCAGATGCCATGATTGAGAGAAGGTGGTATAGCATGTTTGGAACATTCATTCTTCTCCCGTTCCTCATATGATTTAGTACTTTGAAGTGCACTGAATGTAGATTTGACTGACGACCTTCGCAGGTAATGTACTTCACAACATGAATAGATACTTGCTTCCATGGCTCAAGCAAAGAAGTTCTCTTCGCACCTTGCTTGTCCACACTCAATGGAGGGTCACCAAGTTCTATAAATTCAACCTTAGCTGACCTGGCATCTCTAGAAGCAGGGTAATTTTCACCATCGGCAGGAAACCCTGTAACTTCTGCAATCCTCTCTTTAGTAGCCATTACTTCCAACCCTTTTACCGTGGCCTTTCCTTCAGACAATGTCTGGGAAAATTCCAATGCAACATCTTCATTAAAACCATTTAACTTCAGGAAATAATCTAACCACGCGCAATTTCTAAACTCGGCCAGGCTAGGTGCATCCTATAGTAATGTGTCATGAACCATGGGTTCATTTCAAATTAACCCACCTCCCATTGTTCAGTTGTCTACAATTAAACAAACACTCTGCAAGGTTTCCCTTCCTGCAATCTTCGTCTAAAAGCTAAGCTTCTCCTCCTGCAACACTACTAAATTCCCAATGCCACTGTTGTCTAAATTTTCCTTTTTTTTTAGCAACTTAGGATTATGAAAAGAGCAATAAAGCAAGTAAAGGAGTAATAAATGAAGGCTATGATCAAGAAAAATGGCAGCGGTTGATATCACCTTACACATGTGGGTCGTCATTTCGCTTAGAATTCAAATTGGCTCAATTTAAACTTTGTTGACATGAACCAACATGGAATGACTCATAGAAATGGTATTCACACTTCCCCCCAACCTAAATTTGAGCATGTGTCCTCACATGCGCGGGAGTAATGACGACTTGATAGGGGCAAGGAATAATTACGTGCTATGGAGAATGTCTAGATTAATTTACAACAATTAAATGAATGTACTAAAAGACAATTAAGAGATAACAAATTGATGCACACGTACCTAAGTTTTTGGAAGATCTGTTGCAAAGATTATGGAGAAAGTATCGGTCACCTTTTAAAAAGTTAGTTGAGCAATTAATGGAAATGGACCAGAATGAAGTGAAGTTATGGCAGCGTGATGGAAGAGAGAGAAAGGTGGATATGGATAGGCGGATGGGTGAATGAATGAAGAAATGGACACCCACAAAAGTGGAATTCTTTATTATGACAAGTTACGTACCTTAGTTAGTGAAAAGGAGGGACACTAGGTCTACTTCCTTTAGCTACAGGAAGTTTGGGAGTTGCATGCTGAGTGAATTGCTGCAGGAATTCCTCCTTGGAAGTTGGCTTGTGATACAACCTAAGGTGATGACTATTGACAAGCAGCTTAAATCTGACTAGGTCAATGGTAGTGAGATGAACAACACCATTGTGGAAAACTTCATCAACCTCATATGGTCCTAGCCACCGTGTCTACAATTTTCTTTCATTATCCTTATACCTTGAGTCGTAGGGCAGTGCCCAGTCACCTGGCTAGAATTTCTTGTCCTTGATGAATTTTTCATACCACTTTATTCTCTGATTTTGCACTACCTCTGTGTGATGCAAGGTTGCCTTCCTCATTTCATCTAAAGCATTGAGCTACATGATTTTTTCCCTTTGTGCCTCAGAGATATCCATCCCCAAGTCTATTGCAGTCCTAAGAGTCTTATGCTCAAATTCAATGGGCATCATAGTTTTCTTTCCATACAACAACTCAAAAGGAGTGAAGCCTGTGGTGTTAAAGATCCAAGATATTGAGAGGGGGGGTGAATCAGTATCTTCTTAAATTTTCTGATCAGATACCATCCAATTACACCAATGCAAACAATAGAAAAAATGAATAAGAGCATTAACAGAACATAATATCAGAGAACATAAGAACACTAGGATTTTTACGTGGAAAACCCAAAATGGGAAAAACCATGGTGAGTGTTAGCTCACAATATTATATAACCAGTTATAGAATATTACAAAATGGGTGGCTCACTACCAGGACTCACTGTCCAGAAATAAAGGCTCACTGCCTATAGAATTACAATGATTGAATGGCTTTCAGCCAGAAAATGAACTGACAAAGTACACCTAATAAGTGCAAATTTAGTTCTAGTGTAGCTCAGTAAATGGACTTAACACATTTCATTATGTCACACTTCTTTTCTTCTTCAGACACAATCACACGCCTTCTTCAAAAAACTATCTGTTATATATACCTAGTCTTTTTCACAAGCATCAATTAGGTTGGCCTAATTAGATGCACTTGATATTTACCAAGAAATATTATCTATCGGCCTCAAGCTTTCAAAAAGATAATTCACATACTTTAATAAGTTGACATAGACCTAAAATAGGTTGCACATATATCCACATAACAAATCTATTTTTCATCTTTGCACAAATCATTAAAGAAGTCGGCCAGGAATAGACTTTAAACCAATAAGCAAAAACATTTTGCAAGAGCACCGGATACATGAAATCTCAAAAGTACATGCTCCCAATATCTGTAAATAATTTCCAAAAACCACATGCAACAAAGATCACCAGAAAACAAATGTGGAACAAAATACCAAAGGATTTCAGGAAAAATACCGGTTCAGATACCGGACTAGAATACTAGAGTAACTTTAGACTTGATCTTGCAGTTGCAACTCATATATCATGGTGACATCAATGACAAACAAAAAGTAACAAATTGATGGTAACATGTGCCAAAACCAAAACCAGAAAGAGTATTTGCAGAGTTCTCCCCCTAACACTATTAATCCACCACTTCACTCCCCCTTTGACATCAAGGACAAAGGGAGCACCAAAAGCAACTGAAAAACATTAAAGCAAAGAAAACAAAGAAACATATATCAATTGGAAGATGACGAGCCTTGAAGCTCCTTTAGAGTACCTTCCCAGACTATTTTTTCTTTTTCCCAGCCTTCCTTTGCTGCAATCAACATCTTGTTGAAAGATTCCAACTCAATCAGAACTTCTTCAACACTGTCTGGAGTATCAGGGATTAGGTTTATCTTCTCAAGCTTTTCAGCACATGTCAGAGCTTCTCCAACCGGATAATATTCCATTCTTACAATATCACTTAATACATTGAATTTCTTAATGATTTCTTCTTTCTATTTTTGTAAGGAAAAGAAATTTTCTCTGAGGGTAGCAATGGCTTTCCAAATTGATCTATCTTTATCTTTAGAAACACTATAAGTACCAAAAACAATAGACAATTGGGACTCAATGGAGTCCATGACAATCTTCATATTCTGAGTGGCATCCGACCACTTCAAGCAGTAAGATAAAACATTTGCTTTAGATTCACAAACTTTCACCTCTTCCAAACTCTTCTCAACACAGGATTGTACCAGAGCACATTTGTCATGCAGGTTCAACAACCTTTTCTCCACCAATTTTTCTTCTATCTCTTGTCTTGTCTTTTCATTAAGTCGGGAGGAATACTCTTTGAAGGAGTCTAACAATAATCTCAGATTTTCAACAGGGGCGAGAGATGTGTTAATGGATGCACCGAGAATAGATTCTTGTAATGTTCTCAAAGCATCTTCTATCAGCTCCATTCCTTTTTGATGTGTCTCAAGAATTTATTTTCTTCTAGATGCTTGCATAGCATCACCCAACACAACTTTATGTACATGAGACATATTTTCCACATCAACACATACTTCAATCAAAGGTAGTTTCAAAATTTCTTGAGGAATAATCAATTGAAATCTAATTTTCTTAGATAGCAAATCTTTTGGTACATCACCACCAGAAGACGAATCACCAAAATGCTTCATAGATTTTACAATCTATTTTTCTTCTTCATTTTTCCTGTAGGATTCCCCAACTATCTTTTCTTCCTCTCCCTTTTCTTTTTCTTTATCTTCCTCTAGTACCTCTTCTTCTTCGTCCTCTTTCTCTTCATCCTTTTCATCTTCATCTTTATCATTTTTATCATTATTGTTCTCTTCCTCATTTTCATCATCTTTATTCTACTCTTCTTCAGGATTGTCTTGTCCTTCTTCTTCATTTCCCTGACCACTACCTTCAACATTTCCATTATTTTCTTCCTCATTACCTTGTTTGTTTTCACCTTTTTCTTCTTCACTATGCTCCGAAGGAGCATCATTATGCATCTCAGGCTCATCTTCTCCTTCATTCTACTCAATAACTTCATTACCAATATTAATTTCAACATCAAAAATGTCAGAAATATTTTCATTACTTGTTTCCAGAGGAACACTTTCCTCGGCATTTTCAATAGTAACATCATCAGCTTTGAGCATAGCATACTTTTCTACTGTCTCCCAGATAATTTTAGTTGTTTCCTTCCTCACTTTCCTTGCCAGCTTCTTAGTTCTTTTCATCAGCATATTTACCCTACCCTTCATTTAGAACATTTCAACATAGATCCTCTTTAGGGATTCCAAATCATTAGGGGTCAAGGAAGACCCAATCTTATTATATGTTGCATTTCTAATCTTTTCTTCAAACACAACAGCCTTAGATCTTCTTTTCATCAGATCATCCCACATGCTTTTAGGAATATCTTTCTTTATTTTATTCCATTTTACTTTTAAGACAATGACATACTCAATAACAGCTAAAAGCAGTGTTTTCTTATCTTCTTCTCTAACATCATCATAGTATTGAGTTGTGGGTTGAAGCATATTTTCAAAAGTTAACAATGCATTAAGAGTTGGATAAATTTTATACTGGGGACCAGAACTTACTAGAATATCTTGTTCATCTTTCTGGTCAACAAAGGTCTCATTAGCTACCTTAGCCTTCTTTGATTCAAGCTTAGTGTGCACATGTATACCAAAACCATGCTCTTCTGCATCTTCAAATGATGTCACAATGTGTACTCTTTTTGAACCAACAACATCTATGGATGTACCTTCTCCAAAGGGTAAACTCCTCTTCTTCTCCTTACAAGCTTTACTTTGGGATCTTCTTCTTCTTCTTCTTGATCATCTGTAACACTCATATTCTTTTCTCTCAGTCCCTTCTCTTTCCTTCCTCTCTTAGCAGGGGTGACTAGAGGAGTCTATTTCCTCTTCCCAAATCTAGTGGTTGGTCCGATAGAAATAGGACCTATACCTTTATCATCCTTTCCAAGTTCAATCGTAGCTACAAGGGTTGTCGAGGATTTTGCAGAGGTATTTCTACCAGATCTTCTTAGACTAGATGATTCTACCTCTCTTTGTGTCGCCTTAGCCCTTCCAAGGGAAACCTCCTCATTAGTAAAACCAACATCTTTAAGATTTTTCTCCACTTTCTTCCTAATCTTAGGCTTCTGATGTTCCATATGAAACTCCATAGATTTCTCTACAAATGTCCCAATTCTAGGTTCATTGGGGTCCTTTGGATTCTTCAACAATATCTGCACATAACCTTCAACTTCTTATGTTATCTCATATCCAGGAGGTTGAATCTAGATAGTTTGAGGTTTTATAGCCTCAATCATGCATTCATCAGTGGAGACATGAAATATGATTTCATGCTTATACTTCTCCAAAATTTTCCTCAGAATTCTATCTCTTTCATTCATATTTCTTTTAAATATTGCAAAGAAATTTGTTAGGGAATCCTCTTGAGCATTCAAATTTCCAAGATTATGCATGTGATCAAAAATTTGATGTCCCACTAGTCTGGATGGGTTCCAGAATACATCTTCACTTTTTCACGGAAGCCTTTTCATGAAGTAAAACAATAAATGTATAATTAACAAACCAAACTTAAAGGAATAATTTTTTTCCTTTGATTGCTTTATGTTTTCTAACAATTGTAGTTGAAGAATCTCACATAGGTCATAATCTGCACCTTTCACTACCATATCATAGCCAGTATAGATTGTTGTGGCCGAAACAGAATTCTCCATGTTTGTGAAATATATCTTGTGGCCTATCATGAGAGATGCATATTTCATTGTTGGATTGGTAATAGTCTTCATTGCTAGGGCTCTTCTGTCAAATGTTTCTCTAGTGAGTTTCGTCACTACTTCGTTCTTTATAGATTTTAACACAGGTACTATTCCTTTATCCCAAATACTAATTATAGACCTAATCACTTCTTTCATTATCAAGTGTGGCCTATCAGTCTAGAGAAATTTTTCATGGATTCTGTTTAGAACCATCTTCACAAATTTGTCATTGAAGCTAAAATTAGGGAAATTGTTCCAGACATGCAACCTTTTATCAACACATTCGAATATTTGGGTTTTATCCTGAAGTCATCACCAGTAAGCTCTTTTTCCCAGAGGTCAATCAATTTTACATGATTGTACTCCTCAAACTTAACCCTAATCATCATCCTAGTATCCTTTGTCGGCATTACACCATGTGGAATTGACAAAAATGTGCCCATGGAATCATGTTCAAAGACTTTCAAAGAGTATTTTCTGTAAGAGGGCCTCGACCTCTCCAATACTTTTACAACCATAGGAGTTGCCATTCTATTGAATTCAATAAAATTCACCAAAACACAACTAAAGAATTATAAATACATTTTTCTACACACTGAACCGTAGCTAGGGTTTCCACAAGTCGAACTCCAATTATCTTCAGGAATGCCCCAAAAGTTCTCCAATTCCTCAAATGTTCAAATGAACTAAATTCCTTGATCTTTTTTTTTATAAAATAACAATTTTCCCTAAGTCACATTTATTGCAGCACACTTCAAAAAGCTACTAAAAACTCCTTTCCTTTTACACAGACAAATCCTAATTTGCTCCACAAAGAATCGTCCCTTCATATTTTCTACCGGTTCCTTTCTTAGAACCTATGAAAATTCAATCTTCACCTCTCTTCTTCGTGCCATCCTTTGACACGCCATTTATCCAGGGGGTTCTTACAATTTTCTGATGAAGCCCCCCTGTGACCTTGCTAGGTTTAATCACCGAATAAATCATTTGTACCGGATGAGGGCACATCCTCATCAATTGTCTCTAGTTTTTCTTTCTTTCTCCAAATCTTGCTCATCTCTTGCTTAATCTCATCTTTGGCAACCTTCTTCACAAATTCATTATGTTTTTCTGAATTGGTTTCCTTACTCTTCTTGCTTCTGCAAACTCTTGAAACATGTCCTGGTTTGTTGCAGTTATAATAGAAAATATTCCTTTGATTATATTGACTCCTTGTTCTACACTGATTAGCTTTATGTCCATATATGTTATAGGCATAGAAATAGCCATTGAAATATTGACTCATTCTTCTTGCATTAAACTGGTTCATCATCATGGTTTTGCATTCACTTGCCCTATGTCCAAATCTTTTGCATGCAAAACATTGACCAGGGAAAGGACCAGGAAATTGATTCATCATGCTTCTACATTCAGTTGCCCTGTAACCAAACTTGTTTCATGAAAAATAAGTGCCATTAAAGGAAGGGTACCTTTGTGCATTAGGTTGTCTCACCGAAGGTCTCCTAGCAAATTTTTTGGAATTTCCTTTTTGTTTTTCTTTATCCAGAGTCTTTTGATTATTCTTAGTTTTAGAGTTTTCACTGGCATCATTTCCTAGACCACCTTTTTCTTTGCTTGGTTTTTGTCCTGCAATTAATTCATCAAGACTTTATGAGCTAGATTTGAAATTGTTTTCACAGAGTTTCACCTTCTCTAGATCCACTTCTAAGTTCATAATTTCTTGTTCAAGCTTGCTGCAATCTTCAGACTTGCTTTGTACCAACTTGTTTAGACACTCTTCAATTCTTTTCTTCTCTTCCACTTCAACTTTCAAACTAGAAATATCTTCATTAGCCTTCTTCAACTGATCAATTATTTCCTTATTCCTGTCTTTGAATTTTTTTAACTGCTCCTTAAGTTTTTGGACACATTCGTTTGCTTCTTCAAGATTCTATTTCAGATCTTTTTTTTCCCTTTCAACTTTATCAAGATCCTCAAGAGCAGTCTGGAGCTCTCCTTTGTCATTCATTTCTTCCATCTTCAGGATCTCCCTCAAGCTGTTAGGATTAACCAGAGGAACTGAGCTTTGATACCAATTGTTAAAGATTCAAGATACTGAGAGGGGGGGTGAATTGGTATCTTCTTAAATTTTCTGATCAGATACCATCCAATTACACCAATGCAAACAATAGCATAAATGAATAAGAGAATTAACAGAACATAAGATCAGAGAACAAAAGAATACAAGGAATTTTATGTGGAAAACCCAAAATGGGAAAAACCACAGTGAGTGTTAGCTCACAATATTATATAACCGGTTATAGAATATTACAAAATGGGTGACTCACTTCGAGGACTCACTGTCAAAAAAACAAAGGCTCACTACCTACAAAATTACAATGATTGAATGGATTTTAGCTAGAAAATGAACTAATAGAGTACACCTAATAAGTGCAGATTCAGTTCCAATGTATCTAAGTAAACAGACATAACACATTTCATTATGTCGCACTTATTTTCTTCTTTCCACACAATCACGCCTTCTTCAAAAAATTATCTGTTATATACACCTAGTCTTTTTCACAAGCATCAATTAGGTCAGCCTAATTAGATGCACTTGATATTCACCAAGAAATATTATGTCAACCTCAAGCTTTCAAAAGGATAATTCACACACTTTAATAAGTTGGCATAGATTGAAAATAGCTCGCACATATATCCAAATAACAAAACTATTTTTCATCTTTGCACAAATCATCAAAGAAGTCAGTTAGGAATAGACTTCAAACCAATAAGAAAAAAAAATTTGTACGAGCATCAGATACATGAAATCTCAAAAGTACGTGCTCTCAATATCTGCAAATTATTTCCCAAAACCGCATGCAACAAATATCACTGAAAAACAAACGCGGACCAAAATACTGGAGGATTTCAGGAAAAATACTGGTTTAGATATCAGACTAGAATACAGGAGTAACTTTAGTCTTGATCTTGTAGTTGCAACTCATATATCATGGTGACATCAATGATAAACAAAAAGTAACAAAATGAGATGTTCTTTATTTTTCCAACATGTGGTTGTTTTCCATGTTGTCCTATAGGCCCAGACAGCTTTCAGCAGCCTGTTTTCCCAATCCTTCCTATGAATAGGCACTTTTTGGTCAGAATGGCTTTAATTTCCCTGTTAGACACCTCAACTTGGCCATTGGCCTGAGGGTGATAAAGAGTAGACTTCATGTTCCTTATGTTGTACTCATTGACTAGTGTTGCAACAAGGGTTGAGGTGAATTGAGCCCCTTGATCAGTCACTATCTCTCTTGGAACCCCATACTGTGTAAAAACTTCCTCATAAAGAAATTCAACAACCTTATTATCTCTTGCATGCTTCACGGCCTTAACTTCTACCCATTTGGTTACATAATCAGTGCATACTAAGATATAGGATTTACCATTGGATGGAGGATCAATGGGTCCTACAAAATCCAATCCCCACTTGTCAAATGGAGTGATCACTACCTGAGGGTAAAGGGGCATCTCATCAGATTTGGTTGGCTTACCCATCCTCTAGAATCTATCACACTTTCTTGTATATATCCCTACATCCTCATAGAGTGCTAGCCAGTAATATCATGTATTCAAAATCTTCATTTCCTTTTTCAATGAGCACCCTTGTCTCTTTTGGAGAGAAGTGGGGAGGAACTCTCCTTGTGACAAGATAGTTAGCTATGTCAGCATACCAAGGTGTTTGCACACTGATGGAGAATAGATGTTCATCAGGGAAAGAGTCATCAATGACTTCATTATCCTCTGATGTAGTCATCCTTGAAAGAAATTATGCAACAACATTGGCCTTCCCTAGCTTATCCACAATGGTTATGTCAAACTCTTGCATCAACAACCACCTTGCTAACCTACCTAATATCAAGGGTTTATTCATGAGATACCTAATGGCTGCATGGTCTATGTGTACAAAGATTTGAT
This sequence comes from Sequoia sempervirens, assembly GCA_007258455.2. Classification (NCBI taxonomy): domain Eukaryota; kingdom Viridiplantae; phylum Streptophyta; class Pinopsida; order Cupressales; family Cupressaceae; genus Sequoia; species Sequoia sempervirens. The sequence continues at coordinate 1,008,969,516 of VDFB02271358.1, read as the reverse complement.
AGGTTGTTATGTAGTGCCTGAATTTTTTAAGGGCATAGACTACTGCCAACATTTCTTTTTCTATCACTATATAGTTGAATTTAGCTCCTTGCAATTTTTTGCTGACAAAATAATTAGCATTTTCAATAGCTCCTTATTTCTACCCAGGACTGCTCCTATGGCATAGTTTGATGCATCTATATGGATGTGGAAAGGAATCTCCCAATTTGGGCCTTTGAGTACAAGAGCATGAGTCAAAGCTACCTTCAAATCAGAAAATTCTTTGTTATAGTCTTCAGTCCACTGAAACTCAACATCTTTAGTGAGAAGAGTATACAATGGTGCTGCTATTTTTCTGAAATCCTTGATGAAACGCCTATAGTAGCCTACATGGCCTAAGAAACTCCTAACATCTTTTTTTTTTGCAGGTGTAGGAAGATTTGTGATCACCTCAATCTTTGCAGGATCTACTTGAATTCCTTTGTGAGAGATGTAGTGGCCAAGGACTACACCTTCCTGCATCATCATGAAGCACTTTTCACCATTTAGAGATAGATTGTGTTCTTCACATCTCTATAGGACTCTTCTAATATTCTCCAATGCTTCATTGAAATTAGCACCATAGGTGGTAAAATCATCCATATAAATTTCCATGCAATCATGAGAGATATCTGAAAATATGCTAATGACTGCCCTCTAAAAAATTGCAGGTGCATTGCATAAGCCAAATGGAAGGACTGAGTAGGCATAGGTCCCCCATGGGCAAGTAAAGGTTGTCTTCTCCTAGTCCTCAAGTGCAATTTGGATCTAGTTATAACCAATGAATCCATCTAGAAAAGAGAAGTACTACTTTCCTACAAGTCAATCTAGAACTTGGTCTATGAAAGGTAGGGGAAAATGGTCCTTTTTGGTGGCAGCATTGAGTTCCCTATAATCAACACAAACTCGCCACTTCCCTCCTTTTTTGGGCACAATCACCAATGGATACACCCACTGGCTATTTGAAATGGGGTAAATAAATCCTACATCTAGCAATTTATGTATTTCCCCTTTTACAATTTCTCTTAGTGCAGGGTTAATTCTTCTTTGTGGCTGCCTCACCGGTGTACAATCATCTCTGATGTAAATCCTATGAGTGCAAAGCTTAGGGTCCAATCCCTTCATATCATGATAGTCCCACGCAAATGCATGCTAGTGGGTTCTAAGTAAATTTTTCAATGATAACTATTGTTCTTCACTCAATTTGCTTTTGATACTTAGATATTTTCCTTCTGACACTTGCACTTGTGTAGTTATCTCTACCATAGCTACTTCACTAATGCTTGGTACTTTGAGTTCATGTGACAGAAATGTATGAGACATACCTATTGTTGCAATAAGTTTTGGTGTAGGAAGAGTGGGCAAAAGTGTCTTTACTAGATCAGTAGAATGAGAGGATGATGCTTCCTCTATTTCATAATGATTCTGAATTATGTTAGATAATACATCATCTTCATCTTGAAGCTACATGAAGGAGCTTATGCCTAACATCATAAGTTGTTCCGCAAAATTAACTTCCTTGGCCTTTTCACCAACATGTGGCCATACAGGATTATCCATGTCATGGGATGGCTAAGCAGGAGGGTAGAGAACAAGCTTTTTGGTGCTCTTTCCATTATAAATGGTCATGTCTCCTATCCTACATCCAATATAGGCATTTTTTGTTGCTAACCATGGCCTTCCTAGGATAATGGGGTACCCACCTAGTGTAGCTTTGGGAGAAAGAACCATGAAGTCTGTGGGGTACTCCCAAGAGTCTAGAGTTACCACAAGGTCCTCTACTATCCCATTAGGTTTAACAGTTGAACTATCAGAAAGTTGCAAGATAGTAGGAGTAGGTATCATGCTTGCAACATTTAGTTGTTGTAGGATATCCTGGGTCATTACATTTATTATTGCTCCCAAATCAATTAGAGCATTCCTTATTTGGATCCCATTTATTACAACTCCTACCACAGGACTACCTAGGTCATTATATTTGGGAACAATCACTTTCCCAAGCATGATGTCAACCAGTTGTCCCACCACATGAACTATAGTGGGGTCTTTCTTCTTCCTATCTAGCTTCTTAAGGAATGCTTCCTTAATTGCTTTTCCATATATAGGAACATCTTTTATGGCCTGAAATAGAGGTATCTAGACACATATATGCTTCAATTGATCTAAAATGTCAAAGGTTGGTTCCTCCTCTTCCTTTTGTTTCACAGTTTCCAACCTCTGGGGAAATGGTAGTTCTTGTTTAGTCTTCTTGACTGGGTCTGGTTCAAGATTCTTAGGTACACTTGGTTGAATGGGGGTATTAGAGGCTCCTCTTCTTCCATAGGAATCTCAGTGATAATGGGTGTGGAAGGAGCTAGAAAAGTAGTTCTTGAACGCAAGTGGATGTCACTTACACTCACAGCATATGCAGGGAATTGATTTGGATCAGTAGAGTATATTGGCTGCTGTTGTGGCTTGTTATTTGGGTTAGGTGTGGGCTGAGCTAGTAGTTGAGTAGGTTTAGGTTTATTTGAACTTGAACTAGCAGGAGGAGGCATTATAGCAAGTTGTTAGGACTGAGAAGGTGGGTACATATAATTGGTTGTCTAGTTTGGCCATTGTTGTCCTCCCCTCCATTGAGATATTTGTTTCCAATTTCCTGGAGGTGGTTGCCAATTTCCTTGAAACTACTGCCAATTCCCTTGAGGTTTTTTCCACTAGGGTGGAGAGTTTTGGTGATTAGGCTAGGTATTTGGAGGGTTACTCCAAGGCTGTGGTGGATATCCTCCATAATTGGATGGATATGAGGGCTTCCATTGGTTACTAGATGAATAAGAATTGAAATATGACCCAACAAAAGAGAGTGGATTTGGTGGCATACCTTGTCTTGGAGCCCATGGCCTCCTTTGTGCAACATAGTAGACTTGATCCTCTTCAACCTAGATTGGCTTGAACTCAGGTGGAATCTACTTACTATCAATATTAGCTACCATCTTGCATCTGCAGTCCTTCTTCTTTTGTCTACAATGGGGGCAATAGGCTACCAACATTGCCTCTACCTCCTCTTGTTTCTTCTTGGCCTAAAGTGTATCTAGCTGAGTAGCTAGATTTTTTATAATGTCTTGTTTGAAGTTTGCCAACAAGTGAGTAATCTCTATTCTTGAAACTCCACTGTAGATGACTTACCCATAGAGGATTAGTAAGCTCTCCCTTTCTTTGAGGTTGTGCTAGAGTAGTTCTGACATATCTTCTTGATATCCTCCCAAGGAACTTGATAGATATCTCCCCCTCCCATTAGGTCTAAGGCATCAGTGTAGCTATCATTAATTCCTCTTAGGAAGAGTAGCTTTTGTGATTCTTCATTGAGTGTATGGTGTGGAGATTTTTATAGGAAAAATAGAAACCTTGCAATGTAATCCTCCAGGCTCTCATCTTCCTTTTGTTGCATCCTAAAAATGTCATCTCCCCTCATGTCACTGCCCCTACAAATATTCCTTGTACTTCTCAAGGAACTTTGTCTTCATGTCCTCCCAAGTCTCCATAGTGTTTCTGCCTAGGCTCATGAACCATCTTAATGCAACCTCTTTCAAGGTGGTAGGGAATAGCTTGATCCTATTAGGCATCGGTGGTATAGTCATAACTCCTACAAAGTATGTCAAACTCAAACAAGAAAGTATCAGGATCTTCTGTGACAAGTCCATAAAACTTAGGAAGGACTGAAGCAAGGATATTTTTGAGGTTGTCAACTTCATTCTGATGACCAATGGGGAAAGGAAACGTTAGTTGGTTAGGTCTATTTCTATTTGCATCAACCATGCCTACCTGATGTAGTTCAAAAGAAAAGGGATTCTCAATCTGATTTTGGTCTTCAGAGGAAATTTTAGAACTAGTCAAATCAAGGAATGCATCAAAAAAGGGGTGTGACTCTTCTTCTTCTTATTCTCTTGGTAGATTCAAATGCTCATCTAGCTAGAATGGATTAGGGTTATTAGGAAGGAATCTCCCATGAGCATCTCGCCTCCTTCCTCTATGCATACGGTATCAACTCACTATCATCCAGCTCACACAAAGAATTGGAAAAAGAATGATGGATCATTACTTACCTAAATGGGGGATATACTAAGAACAAACTTTCAAAAATACTACAGCAAGAAAAACTATCAATGACTCCAAAGAGCTCCCTAGTTTGACACCATCCTTGAAAATGGTGCCAAAAATGTTGGCCTCCTACAATGATCTAACAACTAAGCCCATAAAGTTGTGATTCAGAGATTGGAAATCTAATATGAATAACTGTCTTAATCACCATGAAGGTGCATTTAACTTGTCAACCCAAGGACATAGACTTGAAATGGGTCAACACAGTATGTGCACTAGGAATCCCAAAGTAGCCACATTCATTCTATAGCTAAGAAAGACATAGTGCTAAAAGTAAATTGCTTGGAAAGAAATAACATAAATTTTGAACATCAACCAACAAATATACTAAGCTAAAGTGCATGATAGAAATGAAAATCTAGGAAAAGAAACAGGAAACTACTCTATCTGCTTTGGCTGTAGGAACAGTCATAGAATGGAATTCTAGTGGCTGGAAGAACAGACAGAGCCAAATTTTAACTAATTAATTGAATGGAAAATAAGAACTAAACTAAAGGATGGAATGCTCACCAAGTGGGCCCCCTTGGATGAGTATCCCTTAAGACAAATGTGAACTCATATGCACAAACTTATAACTTAATTTTATTCATTGGAAAACATGAGTACAAACGAGTAGCATAACTGTATTACTGAAAAACTAATAATGTGAGTATATCATCAAATTAATCAACCTCCCAAAAAGGAGCATTTGAGTCTTATTTATAGGAAGAAAACTACTAAATAACTACCTAGCAAGGCTGTCAACTCCAATAGATTAGGAGGACGCCACTTTCGAGAAAGCATGAAAAGTGGAGAGGAGGTTATGCATGTGTGGAATCTGGTCAAGCATGTTTGTCTTAACATAGATCTAGCACAACAGTAACTCCTATATTTTCTTAACAAACAATTAAGACCAGTTACAAGGCGGTTATAAATATTTGATTTAAACTAGGAATCTCTCTCTCGTTGAGAGTCTTCCCTCCATTTGACCTTTGAATGATCACCTTGTTGACTTTGATGGTGAGTGACCACCTAGCAGAATCTTCCTCAATTTTGTAGGCTGCTAATTATATCTGCATAACAATATTAGTACGCACAACAATTGCATATTTGTAACTATCTTAAAGTAACATTCATTAATCCACATGTAAAATTAACATAGATAGTTCATATATCATGTCAATGTCATTTAAAGGTTATAAAAATAGCTTATGCCCAATGTCTATGGTTTTGAGTAAATATCATAAAAAGGTCAATATCCAAGTATCAAAGTTTATGACAACTACAACAAATGGATAATAAACTCTATCAAAATTGAGTCATAAACTGGACTCATTAGGTCTTTTGAAGAACAAGATATTCAGGAAGAAAACATACTTGATACCTCCATCTCTCTGTATTTGCAAAAAGAAGAAAATGATATATTTGATCAAGATAATGATGAGAAACATACTGATATTTTTGGCCTAGAAGATCAGGATATGCCCAATTAGGATAATTTTCTTTTTTAGGATTGATGAAATCCAAACAACACAAGACTCTCTATAGGGAGATGAGAAAAAATTAAAGATACAAGAAACCACTATGCCACACCCTACCTTTGCTTTTGGTGAGAAACCTACTAGTGAAAGAGATGTAAGTCCTAGAGGTCCAAAGATTTTTCTTCCTATCTCTAGTCAACATCAAAGAGATAAACCCATGACTAATGTTGCAGAACATACATCACATGAAGATTCAATATAATTTTGTATGGATGAATTACTTAACAAACAACAAAAAGAAATTCATATTTTATAGGCTAGGGTGAATCACTTAGAATTACAAGTTCAGCCCCTCCAAAGATGGTTACAGCAAGCTGAAGAGAACAAAAAAAAGTGAAGAAATCAATTAGGGAAATTAGTTCAAAATCAAGAATTGGATATGGCAGCTTATATATCCTTGGAGGAACAAAAGATAGTGGAAAAATTAAGAGATACTTCTGAAAAGGAAATCATATGTGATTATATGGCTATAACAGAACATCAACAAACAATTGACAACTTGAAGACTTCGTGGAATTAGAGAATCACAACAAACTATATAACACAGGAAGAGCACCAACAAATAATCCAAAATTTGAAAGATAATTGGTGAAAAGAGATAATGGTAGTAGTACAAAAATTGACAATTGACTAGCCTAAGTCTATTACTAGTGCATGAGGACATGCAATGTCTTCAGCTGGGGAGAAAATGATGGGCTAGCAATTTCTCTAGTTTTGCCATTGATCCTAGCTTATATTTTAATCTTTTCTCCTAAACTGCCACAATGATTTTATAGAATTAAAAGATGATTAATATGGATTAAAGGATTTAATATACCTTAGAAAGTAACCAGTTATTTAGTACTAATTTTAGTGGTTGTATGAAAATAGGGTTCCTATAACCGTGGGAAGGAATGATGAATTTTGAAGATTGCCATGATCTTTTCATTTCAAATCTCAACAGATGTAGTTAATATCTTTAGCATATTATTAGTAAATTAGTTTAGAAGGAGTGGCCATCCACCTCACTCTTTCTCAAACTGATTAATTTATTTTTCACCCATAAAACTTTAAAACATGAACATATATTTGGTATTCTGTTTTATATGTAAAAGCTATATAAGCTATCTCATGTGAGAAGAAAATTTCAATTATGAGAAATATAATATCATTATTGTTATCTTATTCTTTGAGTTGACTTTGTGAATTATTTAAGTGCTCTCTTCAATTGGTCGATTGGGATACAAGGCCCACTCTTCAACCATCTATTGAATTTACTTTCATGTTATTTTTCTATAAGGTATTCTTTATGAATTTTTGAGTGATTTTGTTAAATTTTTTAAGTATGATATTGATAGGACTTTGAAGATAGGATGTGTGTTTAGAATTAATAAGATATTTTTTTGTATGAGTGAAATTAAAATTGCACAACTTATGTCATTGAAATATAACAACTCCTATTGCCAAAGTACAACAGTTCTTGTTGCCAAGATTCTATCAATAAGATTACTATAGTATAGAATCTATTTAGTTTGTAATAAATTTCATAGTGTTTCATGCAAATTTATTTCCTTAAGCTATTTTGTTTGTAATAAATTTTAGAGTGTTTCAAGGAATATTTATTTACTTAATCTATTCAGTTTGTAATAAATTTCAGAGTGTTTTAGATAGATTTATTTCCATAAAATGCACATCATAATTGCTTGATTTACTATCCTCGTACCTTAGGCATATAGCCATTACGCCTTTCAAAAAAAATTACATTCCCCGAATTGACATAAAGAGCAAACTAAAATTGTGAATTTGAAACCACCCATAATTGTGAATTAATCTTCTCAATTTTGAGTCAAGAGAAGAATCTAAACTAGTATGTACTCATATGGTTCTTGGTTGAAAAATGAGCAAGAACGATGAATCTCCTAAGGTTGGTCAGATCAAGTATAGATCAATGATTGGAGGACTACTATATCTAACTACTACTAAACTAGATATCATGCATGTAGTTGGTCTTGTGGGTAGATTTCAAGAAGATCCCAAAGAGTCACATGTGGCAATACTAAAGAGGATATTTAAATACTTGAAGGGCACTCTAGAACTTGGTTTGTGGTATCCAAAGGATATTGATTTCTCTCTAAGTGCTTATATAGATTCAAATTAGGTAGGTTTTGTGGATGACAAGAAAAGTACAAGTGGTGGTTCATTCTTTCTTGGAAGTAGGTTGGTGTCTTGGCTAAGAAAGAAGTAGGATTCAATGTCATTATCTACTGCAAATGTAGAATACATTGTTGTAGCATCATGCTGCACATAGGTGTTATGGATAAAGAAAACTTTGAAGGATATTAGAGTAGTAAATGATGAACCTATTTCTATCCTATGTGATAATACAAGTGTTATTAATATTTTAAAGAATATGGTAATGCATTCAAGGACAAAGCATATTTCAATATAGTTTCACATTTTAAGAGAGAAGGTTGCAAAGAATGAGGTGGATTTGGAGTATGTGCCTACTAAGGATCAATTCATAGATATCTTCACGAAGGATATTCCTAAGGATACTTTTGAGTATATCTATGAGAAATTGGGGGTTATTGCCCCTCATTCTTTAAATTAGATGCATAAGGATATGCATAATTCTAGTGGATCTCTAGGTTCATTATTTTTTTTCTAGACTGGTATTGGTGTCTACCTCTCAAGGGAAGTAGGTAGTAGCATTTTTGGTTTTTTTAGTCAAGGGGTGTGAGTGTTTTCAATGTATGGTATGAACAGTAGTTATTGATTCATAAAATATGTTGTAAATGGGAGAGTGCAAGAAACAAAGTGCAATAAAAGGAAAGGTAGTTGTAGAGTAGTTTTCCTTTATAGGTGTTTCCTTTTAGGGAGAGAATGTGTGATTAATGTCAAAGGGAGAGAGATACAAGTGTTACCATTTTCCTTTGATGTCAAAGGGGGAGAGAGTTAACTGAAAAACCTTATGAAGGTGAGCAATGTGTACTATGGTGCAGTATATGAGTTGGTGATCAGAGTTGTTTTTATTGTTCATGGTTTTTCCATGTGTTTCCATTAATGAAAAAAGGGATATTGTTAGAATTTTATGTTTTCAGTGATGCCAATAGCTCTTTTTTGTTGTATTGATGTCAACAGGTCTATGAGGAGATTGTTGGAAGTTTGTGATAATGCTTTGATTGGTTGCATTATGTTGTCATTAATAGTATCACTGATGTCAACCTCTAGTGTTTCTTTTATGAGCATGTATTGGTAATGTTCAACCTCTTGTGTGGTTGAGATGTTGTAGAGGTGCTCTAGGTGGTTAGTTTGTGTTTTTGGTGCTTGGTTTCCAATGCTTTTGAGAAAATTTGAATAAAATAAGTAATGTGGTGAAGAGTGTTTAGTGTGATAGAGTGGTGTTCGGTGTTTTGCTCCACATTTCTTCATGGTTGAAGATCTATCTATGTAGTTTAGATATGTTGATTAAAGGTGTTTAGAGGTGTTATATCCAAAATTTATTATCCTATATTGTTGTGCAAAGAAATTTGTGTTCATGAGTGTGTGAAATGTGTTAACAATGTTGTCTAGGATAAATGGTTTTGCTCCACATTTCTCCGCAGTTTGGTTTCTAGTCTTATGGATCTAAGGGTGTGCTCATATTTTGCATATCTATCTTCAGTCTAAGTTTTTTGTGTTTTGGTGCTCTGTAAGGTTGGATTCAGGTGTTGTAGTATGTGGAAGGTTAACTGGTTATGTAGGATGAATATGTTCTTCTAGTGTATGATGTTGTGAAGGAGTTGTTGGATTTCAGGGTGTTGATGCAATATTCAATATTGTGTTAAAGTGTTGTGTGTGGTACACAAGTCATCTTTGGATCAAAGAAGCATGTACTTAATTTTTTAATGGTGTTAACATAGGTTCAACTGACCTTGGGTGTTTATGCTAATTGCAGATATGTTTCAATGTTTATGAAAGCATGGAGTGGCATGTACGAGTGGATTTATCTCTCAGTTAAGGTGTGATGTGGTCTTCCTAGATTCCTTTCCACTACGAGAATGCTTAGTGTTGACCTAATTTTAATTTTTATAGTTGAGGTATATAGTTGACCTTGTAAATTGATTTCAAGGTTGAAGATGGTATAAATAAGTGTTGAGTTGATGGATAATTATTTAGAGATTTTTGTGATGAAAAGTGTAGAGATGTGAAGTACACAAATGTGAAATGCAGTGTGATCTTTAATGCCTAAGACTATTGGAAGTAGTGAGTAGAAGGTGTCTACATTCTATAGAGAGAGTGTGAATGTTCTAGTGAAGAAGTGGTGGATTTTTATTTTTCTTTGAGATGGATTTCTCATTGTAACAATATTCTTTTTTCTTCTTCTTTCTAATCTAGCATTGAGCCTATTAGGACTAAAAAAATTAGCCTCAATTCCCTACAGATAATCCATTTTCCCGTCAAATATCCTACCACCTAACATGTCATTTAAAACTTTATCATTAAAAATGCTCCATTTATCCACCCTATAGTCATCACCTTAACAAATTCACATTCATTATCCTACCTATATAAGAGGGAAGTCATGTCAATGAAACTACATTATATTGGCAGAAGTCATTTTAAGGTCCCTTCAAAGAAACGATGGAGCAAGACAACATGAACATTATCGAGAAGAGTATATCATGTCAAGAAAACTTGTTTTAGTGTCCCTTCGACAATCCAATTGAAATCTTATCGAAAACACCTTGGCACATCAGAGGGTAATGTTTTGGGGTCTCTTCAATAACCTGAGACATAGATCGCCAAGAAACATAATATTTTAAAACTATGTCAAAATACTATTGCTCAGGCAAGACTCACAGAGTAATTGCACCTTAGCATTTAGGAAATAGAAAATCATCTCTCAAAATGACTTAGTAATATATCAGAGTGACAAGGAAATTTTGAAGAAACAATGCTTGACTTATACACCTGAGAATTGAAGAGACTTTGGGATGTTGGGATGAATGATTTATGAGTCCCCTCACAGATATAACGAAAGTGGAAAAGTTCATCAAAGTGAAAAGTATGTATTGAAGGGATGAGGAAATTTGTCTCTTCGATGAAATGATAGCATTCATTAGAAGAGAACAGAAGAACATCAAAAAGAGTTCGAAAGGACTCGAGAATATTGGGGTAAAGTAGTTCATGGTCCCTCCAAAAACTAGGAAAGGAAAGACGACATATCAATCAGAAGGATATTGAGGGAAAGGATATATATTGGAGAGAACCAAATATCAGTCCCTTCATTAGCCCTAAAAAGTGAACAAGCAAATGACCAAACTAAGGAATCCATCGAAGGGAAGAATGCATATCGAAAGGACAAGGACACTAGTCCATTCATGGAAACAATGACACTTTTTGCTTCAACTTTAATAATACAAAAGGAAAAGGATTAAAATATAATTCAATAAACCCATAAACACATCTAAGCAATAAAAGAATTTCAAAGAGACTACTTGTAAGGCAGGGTTCAAGAGGACACTTGATATCGAAATAAAGCCATATGCAATCTCTTCAAAATATTGAAAGAGAGAAAGAGTGTGCCATTAAAAAGGATATTGGGAGAAAAGAGAAATATCAGTAAGAACAAAATATTGTCCTCTTGATGTAGGAAAAGCATTGACAAGACAACGACATGATGAAGAGACAATTTGGCGGTGATGATGAGCAAATCAATGGCCTATATTCAAACAAAATGATCTTATACTCTCAATGACATGATTGTGCCATAAAATAGAATTAATGAACTAGAACCAAGGGAATTAAAAAGTAAATATTACTACCATTTTGAAATCATTGAACAACCAAAGAGAAAGGAAATAGAGTATAGCAGTGGATGATGACAACAGGACCAGGAAAGACATTTGTTGTTCAAGTAAGTACCCAAGCTTGAGCTAAAGTTCTCATTACCTAAAGCCAGTTGAATTATCAAGCACATTAGGGTTTTTTCTACAAAATTCACATTATGGAAAGTACTTCTAAAAACCCTAAAAACAAGAAATAAAAATTGGAAACCAAACATCTGAACTAGGACTTGATTGATCAATGTATTGGCTCTGGACAGAGCTGCAGGTTAAATGCATAATTAAACCCCCAAGATGAGAAATTGGAGGATAGAAACAAGGAGGTGGTGATACATGGACCCCATCAATGGGATATGATTTGCTTATATACCACTATAAGAAGATGCACAAACACCAACCAGTCTCCAACCCATGGAGAATCAATTTAGGGAAGTTGGTAGTACCTAATGTATTCATCAATATTAAATTTATTAAGGCACTTTCCAAAAAATATGATCCTCAAACTCACATGAATAAGTTGGAAGATGGATCCTCTTTCATCCCAATTACCAAGAACTATATTTCCATGGTGTTCCAATTAGACACCAGCACCAATATGAAATTCACAATTAAAGACCTCCTAAATGAATACCACAATATGAGCTCTAGTTACAAAAGATGGAGGTTGCCATTACACAGGCCTCAAAATGAATGAAATTGGCTTAAGGTATTTTCTATAGAGGAACATCCTCCATATTCTTTGAACCTATTTGAATAATACTTCCAACACACATACTACTTTGTTTTCCAGGTGCTTGGTTTGCACACCCCCATATTTATGGCCATAGAACTAATGGTCTTAGCAGTTGATGTGCAAATTCAGAATTCCCAACCCCTTGATTATGCTAAATACTTAGCCAAATAAATTCACAATGTACTTATTTCTATCAAAAATAATGATGGAGGTATTGAATTTAGGCATTATTCATTATTCATGCATCTCATTTATTTGAAGGATGAAGTATGGGAATGTGGAACAAACATTTAAGAATAGAGGACATAGATGATAATAGAAATATTAGACCAGTATAGATGTGGACAACAATTTGGGACAGTAGATGTGCAAGATCACACTATTTGTTTTTTGAAGAGTATTTTGTGATACCTTTATACAAACTCCTAGGCCATCCATATGATTATAGTCTATCACAAAAAATACAAAGATTCCTCAAAACCCAAGGATAAGGATGTAAGAGGGAAAGTTAGTCATAACTAGGGAAATTGGTATGCCTATGATGACTGTACAAAAATTAGAGTATATGGTTATGAGGGAGCACCATTTCTGTTGCCTAAAACTTGTCCACACAGAGTTGCATATTTAGAGATTGTGAGGCAAATAGCTTACTCAGATTTCATGCATCTTAAGAGTCATAACAAGCAATCCCTTATGCCAAACACATTTTGTTTTGGATATTTTACTGTGGTTTCTAAAAAAGGATATGGGTTAATTGATAAAAAGCTAGAATATTATAATTTTCCCAAAGGGAATGCAAGGGAGAAATTTGACCCTGAACATTTTATAAATGATGTCAAAATGAGTCAAAAATTGAAAGGGTACCACCACATACATTTTGAAGAAGATGATTTAATAAGAAATGTTGATGAACATCACACTACTAGGAGGAGAAGTCTGTATAATATGGCAATGACAACAAAAGCTTGGAGAACATGCAATAGTCCTCTATATGGAGGTGCCTTTCTAGAAATTGAAGATCCCATAAAGAGGTTGGATGCATTAATTTCACATGAAGTAGAACTAACTAGGGATGTACCTCCTTTGGTGTTCACAAAGAAAAGAACTAAGGATATTGGGGGAATGCAAGATGAAATTGAAACTCCACTGTGCCAACTCTCTCCTCACAATGTGGTGGTACCCTTGCATATTTAGAGATTGTGAGGAAAATAGCTTACTAAGATTTGATGCATCTTAAGATTCATAAAAAGCAATCCCTTATGCCTAGCACATTGTGTTTTGGATATTTTACTATGGTTTCTAAAAAAGGATATGGGTTAACTGATAAAAATTTAGAATATTACAATTTTCCCAAAGGGAATGCAAGGGAGAAATTTGACCCTGAACATTTTATAAATGATGTTAAAACAAGTCAAATTGAGGATATTGGGGGAATGCAAGATGAAAGTGAAACTCCACTATGCCAACTCTCTCCTCACAATGTGGTGGCACCCTTGCATATTTAGAGATTGTGAGGCAAATAGCTTACTCAAATTTCATGCATCTTAAGGGTCATAACAAGCAATCCCTTATTCCCAGCACATTGTGTTTTGGAGATTTTACTATGGTTTCTAAAAAAGGATACGGGTTAATTGATAAAAAGCTAGACTATTACAATTTTCCCAAAGGGAATGCAAGGGAGAAATTTGACCCTGAACATTTTATAAATTATGTCCAAACGAGTCAAAAATTGAAACGGTACCACCACATACTTTTTGAAGAAGATTATTTAATAAGAAATGTTGATGAACATCACACTACTAGGAGGATAAGTTTGTATAATATGGAAATGACAACAAAAGCTTGGAGAACATGCAATAATCCTCTATATGGAGGTGCCTTTCTAGAAATTGAAGATCCCATAAAGAGGTTGGATGCATTAATTTCACATGAAGTAGAATTGACTAGGGATGTGCCTCCTTTGGTGTTCACAAAGAAAAGAATTGAGGATATTGGGGAATGCAAGATGAAAGTGAAACTCCACTGTGCCAACTCTCTCCTCAGCCTACACTAGATATTAGCTTCTTTATTGACACATCTATTGGAGAATAAGAATAAGTTGGGAGACATGATGAAGATGTGCAGGTGGTTAAACCTGTGATTGAAAATTATGAGCCACCAATGGAAAGAAAAAATTCTGTAATAGAATCCTCAAATGAGCTTTCAAATGATGTAAGACATTGTGCCAGCCAAAAGTTTGTTTTGATGATGATTTTGTTAAAACCTCTAAGTTTAAGACATTTGTTTATGGGCATAAAGGTAAAATGATTAGGGAAAGGATTAAGGATATCACACCTGAAAATGAAGTGGAAGCTTTAAAATAGCTATAGGATGAGGTTGATAAAGAAATGGAAGCCATTACCCCAGAAAAGGGAAGAACATCACTAGAATAGGTAGGGGTCATGTTGCTCCCTGGGTGGGATATGAGCTATGCCATATTATTTCATAGCTTCTAGAGAAGCTAGAATCAAACCCTACAATTGAGTATAGAAGGAGTAGATAGAGTATACACTGGATAAAATTATAATCTAGACAATGCAACTTTGTTATTGTGGGCCCTATACCCACAAAAAAAAAACCTATAGTCATTGAAGATCCTGACAAGGAATTTGGTCACCTCCTTGTGCAATGGGTTGGAGATAGTGGTCCTCTAGAAACAACGAAATTGAATGTTAACGTTTCCAAGCTCACCAAGGCCCAAATTGAAAGGTTGGTGAAAGACAATAAAATATATATGACTGAAAATGAGGACATGAGACAAAAAATAGCCAACTATAAAGATAAGTTTCCATATTCCTTAAGTACCTACTCCCCATTGATAGACAATAATAATAGTGTATTAGAAGCCATGGATGAAACTACCTTTTAGAAGCACAGGGCTAAGAGATTCTAGAAGGTGATAAATTGGAAATAGAGATGAGGTCTATTAAGTTCAATATCATCTCGAAATTGATAAAGAAAAGGTTTCAAAAAATTCTCGAGAATGCTAACAAGGTATGGACAGTTCATAGTAGAACACATGTTCATTTCTAGGAACATAAAAGGTTACATCTCAAAATGATGGAAAAGAAGGAAGAATTAACAACCAAGGGAAATGTTGACAATCAGGTGTTCAAAATTTATGATGAAGTGATGATATGCATGAAAAAATTTCATATTGTACTGATAGAGGAGTTGGGTGATTTTGATCAACCCCTAGACATGGATTTTCCTAATTTATTTGATGACGAAGGATATCTAAAATAGTAGAACATGTGGAGGAATGAATTGGATCAGTTGCTACTAGTGGCTCTCAACAAATTAAATGATGAATCAATGGTGGTGGAAAACACACATTCACAGTTGGAGCATATATTCACTTTACAGTTTGTTATTAAAGACATAATCACCAATGTTGATACATATGCTAGCCAAGACTATATCGAGCATCTTTCCAAGGTCAACATGTTCATTGCTCGAGCAACATAACGATTGAAATCTTCATCAAAGTCACTTAGCATTAGATACACTATCATGGAGAAAGGACCTTGAACAAATCTTAAGTGATCATGGGTACCTTACAGAGATTAACAGATTGTGGTATATCGTGTACGCTGTGGATTTCATTATTTCTCTTTGTTTATTTCATTTTTTAGGGTTTTAGTTTATGATTAGAAAAATGTAAATGAAGAGACGCCACTTTAGATGTAACAGTCTAAAGCTTGTTGATTCCTATATATAAAGGGAAACCAAGACCAATTTTTAGAATCATCATAATCATAAAAGGACATATTTACATAATAGAACACATAAAATACTTTTGATATGAATTGTATTATCTTTTGAAGCAATCTCATGGAGGAGAAAATTTAATCTAGTGGCTAAAATTATGGTGTTCAATTGTTCTTTGATGTTGATTCCTCTATGTTATCTTGATGTCTCCAGAGTGGTCTCTTCTTGTTATTCAAATTGAATATATCAAGCATATACTTAATTTTTCAAGACAAATTTGTTGCATCTGTGTGATTGTTTTAATTGGTTTCTACAAGAGACTTAAAATTCCTTTTAAGAGATTCTTTTTAATTGGTTTCTACCCAGAATTAAAAACCTTTTAAATTAATCATCTTAACTCGTTTCCTTCAAACAAGAATTAAAATCCTTTCAAATATCAGAATAACTTGGGGAGATATCACTTGGATTTATAAGAAGAGCATGATAACTAACAACCTTGCATGTTTATACAAGGTATAAACTTCTGAAAGTGTCAAACAATTAGACTTAAGCCAAGAAGGAGGATCCACATATCATACAAATCTTGACTCCATCTCCCAATAGGATAAGACACTGTTTAGTTTTAAAATTCCATCAAATTTCATACATATATTTTTAACTTTAAATTATCAAACTAGAGTAACAATAGTTAGTTCATACACCCAAGTTATTTATTTCAGATCTTTATGCCATATTGAAGTAGATAAACAAAACTTTCATAAACACATTCAATCTATTCAATATCAATTCATAGGAAATAACATTTATAAGGGTACACCCGACTAGGTCTAGCAAAACCTGAAGTATAGGGAGTTTCCAAACCACATTGGTTGACTCTGTTTGTTGGCCAAAACATTGTCAATTTGATCATAGAGCTTGGCATACTCTTAGGGTTTGCAATCTGCAATTTTGGGAACCAATAGAGCCATTGGCAATGAGCCCTTATTTTCTTTTGGGTAGTGAGCCCTCTGATAGTGATCCTATTGTATTTGGTGTTGCAATTACTTTATATTATGAGCTAATCCTCGTCGTGGTTTTCCCTTCTTGTGTTTTCCATGTAAATGTAGTGTTCTCATGTGTTTGATGTGCTTTCATTATTGTTTCTCATGTTTATATTCAACTAATGCATGATAAGGGTTTAATGGTTGTTAAGGGTTTAAGGACTAATGCAAATCTAGATTTTAATGAGGGTTTTGATGTTTTGATGTACAATTGATTCACCCCCCTCTCAATTTTCTTGTGCATTCAACAATTTTCCTCATTTCCTTCTTGTTTGTCTCCATCTTTAATTTTTTGATACCAACAATCTTTCTTTAGATGACCCAATTTCCCATAATACTAGCAATCCTTTCCTCTGGATTGGGACCTTTTTTCCTTTGAATTTTCTCATGACTTCCCATGACCTCCAAAACCTTTTCCTCTCTCCTCTGATCAAACCCTTCTTTCTACATTCAAAACACTTCTTGATGCATGGATGTCCCACCTGAGCTTTTCGTATGAATTTCCTCGCTCAAAATCAAACCAAAAATATCATCAAATTTCAATGTATTGAAACCAAAAAAAGAGTTACTAACCACCATTACCAAGCTATTCCAACTTTCAAGAAAAAAACATAATATCAAGAGAGCCCTAACATCTTTATCAAAATTTACATTAACAAAAGTCAATTAACAAGTAACCATATTAAACTCATTTAAATGATTAATAACTAATCCACCTTCTACCATTTTCATATTGAATAAATGTGTAATGAAACAACCTGCACAAGAAGAATATAATATCAAATATGTTGAAAATACTTGATAATAATATGCCACTTCGAGGGGGATACCTCTAATATTCTTCAATTAGAAGAAAATACTCAAAATGATGATCAAATAAGACTCACAACCTCCTATGTATACCTATTTATGCCTAGGATATCATACAAGATGACTTAGATAACCGTATATAAGCCTTAGGTTGACCTAACTAACTAAATAATAATATAATAATGATAACATGACTTAATTAGGAGTTAAGATAGCCACATGATGACTATTAATAACCTGATATGCACTAATATTAAAGGTGTAACTGCTGGAAATTGGAAGGTTGAAATTGATGTCAACAATGGAATTTAGAATATTGGAAGATTGCCATTGATGTACATTACTTAGTTAATTTGGTTCTGGAAGATTGTTGATTTGGTATTTTGGTCCGAATTATCATATTTTGTAAGATTCGTTTAGAAGTTGATATTATGTTCTATCTCGACATCATTTGCATCCACTGACAAGATTTTAGTTGACTTGGCTACACCGTTGGAAATATATAGTTACCAGTAGTTTGGAAAATAGTGTTATGTTGATTCAATACATCAGTTTTTGGTTTGAATTCTACTTCAAAGAAAGACATCACTACAAGAATTTGTACATAGATTTTTCACTACAAGATTCATCTTATCTCAAAGTTTTGTAATGATATGTGAATGCATACAAAAGATATGAATGATAGTGTTCTATTTTGAAGACTACAATAAGTTTTTGATGTGGGATATTCCACATTTTCTCATAATCAATTATTTTGTATTGTCAAGTTGAAGATAAGTTATCTGATGTCATCTAAAAGAGAATTTGATGTGTTAGCAAGTTTTTGTGTTACACATTTGATGAATTGTATATAAGTTTGGAGGTTTTGATGTTTTAGGTCTAACTCAGTCTGACCTAATTATGAATTGGTGTTAAGAAGATTAAATATGTGTTGTGAATTCTATATGGATCTATCTTAGGTCCATGCCCACTAGTGCCATATATTAGATGTTTGTGTTGGGCATAAAGATGAATATTATTTTGAGGATAATGTTGATAGAATTGGTTTTGATGTGAGAAGGGGTTTCTCTAATTAGGTCGACCTAATTAGTGAAAGTGAATGTATATGGTATATATGTAAGACATATTTGTGAAGAAGACAAGCAGGAAGAAGTGTGTGAAAAAGATGTGAAATAAGAAAAGGGATGAAAGTCAGAAAGTGCGAATGTGTGAAGTTTTATATGTGAGAAAATAATTTACTTACAGGGAAGTGTTTTATATATTGTGCTTCACTGGAATTGAACTCCAGCACAAGGAAGGTGCATTCTATCTCAGTTAATCTCTTGGTAGTGATCCTTACTCCATTTTATAAATTATTTCAGGTTGTGAGCCTTCAAGGGAAATGTTTCCTAGTAGTAAGTCTTTGTAATATTCTATATCCAAATATATTATATTATGAGTTAATCGTCATCGTGCTTTTTCCCATTTTGGTTTTTCCACTTAAAAATATTGGTGTTCATGTGTATTGTCATCTTGTGTTGATTTCATGCTTTCACTAATTGTGACAGTTATAATTATACTATTACTTGGATGGATATTATGTAAATGGTTTGATGGAATGTTGATTCACCCCCCCTCTCAACATCTTGGGTGTTCATCAATTGGTATCAGAGCTTGGTTCCTCTTAGGAAGTCTAAAATCTTGAGGAAGATCCTGAAATTTGAATTCATGGGAGATAAGGGATTTCTTATTCCTCTGGAAGAGATTGAAGAAGATTGTGTCTTAGATAATGGTGAGCTTGAAATTTCTCTTGAAGATATTGATAGAACAAAAGAAGAAAATAAAAATTCTAAGGATAGCTTGAAGGAAGCAAATGAGTACAATAGTAAAACTGAAGGAAATATATAGAGAATTCAATGATCAATTGAAGAAAGAAGATAAGGAAATCACTGGAAGAAAAGAGGAGAATTGAATGCTGTCAAAAAGCTAAAATTCAAAGAAAAAAGGATGAATATGTTGAGCTTGAACAAGAAGTGGTAATTCTAAAATCAATCTAGAGAAAGAAAAAGCTCGTGAAGAAAAATTCAAAACCAGTTCTACAAATCTTGATGAATTGATTGTAGGATAAAAACCTTCTAAGGATAAAGTTGGTTTGGGATTTGAAGAAGGACAAAGTTCAAAAGAAAATCAATCTCCTAACAAAGTTGACAATCAAAAGCAAACTCAAGGCAATGACAGATAAATCAAGAATCAAAGAAGGAATACTGGAAGGATTCCTATCAGACAACCCAATGCTTGAAGGTACTTATCTTTTAATGGTATCTATTATTCATGCAATTGGTTTGAACATAGAGCTAAAGATTGTAGAAATAAAACAAAACAAAATGATGGAATGAATCAAAATGCTTTATCATTCACTGATAAATGTTTTAAATGCAAAAGAATTATACATAAAGATATAGAGTGCAGAAGTTAGATGTTGAACAAGATGATTTATCCATTCAAAGGCTATTTCCATCACTACAATTTATTTGGACACAAGGCTAACCATTGTAGATATAGATTGAATAAAGGACAATGTGGATGGTATAATGTTGTTTTTTATAATTTCAGCAAATCAGGACACTTTTCCAAAGACTATAGAAGTAGAAATATGAAAAGAGACTATTCAGTAAAAAGATATGAACCAATCATTAAGATCAATCTAGCAAAAGTTAAGAAGGAAATGGAAAGGATTTGGAGAAAGGAAGGGGAATCTGAAAAGAAAGGAGAATTAGTAGTATCAATTTCATCTGTGTCATCCTCTAGTGCAAACAATCCCATCAAAAATTAAATCTAGGTAGTGGCTAAGGGGGAGAAATAATTAAAAAATTTAATATCCCCTATCGATATATGATGTCATGTCATGACATAAATGTAGTTAATACAAATAACCAATTCGAGATCTCATGTGAAAGGAATATTTAGGTGCACATGTTTGAAGAATGAATTTTGTAGAGCTTGAAAAGATGGAAGTATACACTAATTTTGAGGTCATATACTTGCGGTCTGAAGAATTTATTGTTGAAGCAATTGGGATCAAAGAAATAAATTTAAGTATGTTAAGGAAAATTCATTCAATGAAAAGCATTTGTAGAAGAGAAGAAGCATGAAGGGAAAGCTTGAAGAAATCAAAGTGTTTCCATACTACATAATTTTAGTGTTTAGCTTTGGTGTGTAGACAAGAGGTAAGTTACTATTGATATAAATTATTCCCTCTAAATTATTCATTGAATTTTGTTGAAAGTGATGGATACACCTCGAGTAGTAGACAATTCAGTGAGACCAGAACCATAATTTAAGAAGTATCTTGTTAAAACCCTAGAACTCAACCCCTTGGGTGCATTTTTAGATGTTCCTCTTGGTGTTATTCCAATTGAAGACATAAGGATATATATTCATAGAAAAATGGAAGAATATTCTTATGGAAAAGCACACATATTATGGTTTGAATAATTAAGTGGAGAAGAATTTACCCTAAAACCAAAATACAATGTGCTTATGGAGATGAAATTGAATGTGTGAGATTGATTTCCGAACTTTATCAATGAGGAGAGATGTATTAGATTGGAACTTAGTAGATTTGATGATTAATTTCTATGGATGGATAATTCATATATGATATTTAGAGAGGCAATTAGAGATGTTACTGGTTTATTATCCTTTGGACCTACTCCAAAATGTAAACTTGACAAAGGAAAGGGATTAATGAAGAACATAGGTACTCCAATCAATAAACCGGAAATTTAGTATGCAAGTTTGGTTATTTCACACCTTATTTTTGGTAATAATGATGTATTTACCTCCACAATTCACTTAGCATTAGAAATGGTTGAGAAAAGAATAGAATATGATCTTTATGAGTTTCTCTGGCAACAACTATTGGAAAATTTGAATGATATCAAGAAGAAAGGCACATTTAGATATGTAACATTGATATTATGAGAGAAGTGTTGCAAGAATGGAAAGATTGAAGGTGTTGTCATTGATGTCAACTGGTTAGCTAGTTATTCACTAGTTGTTTTTGTTGGTTGTATATGTCGAGGATATTGAGAAATTTGTAATAAAGACATGTTGCAGGTGTTCAGTGGTTGCTCTGGGTTTTGGTCTGGATTTGCTCCTGTGGTTGTGTGGTTAAGATATGTTGTTCATGGTTGTTAGAAGGTGTTATATTCAGATTGTTGGTTGTTGGTTCATTGTATAGTGCAAGTTTTGTTCACTAGTTGTGAACTATGGTTTTCTATGTTTCTAGTTGAGGTCCAGGAGAAATGTTGTTGGTCCATATTTCTCTTTGATGAAGTATTATGATGTGTGGTTCTAAAGTTGAGTTTGTAAGGAAAGCAAAGGTGTGGAAGCAACTTTCCTAACGTCAAAACCACAAGGAAGTAAGCAGATAGTACTTTTAATTTTCAAATTATAATCCAATTAAGACACACATGAAAGATTTACAGAAATAGAACAAATACACAAAGACAAATGAACACCAGATTTACGTGGGAAACCCTTTCAGGAAAAAACCCACCACACCAAGCTAAATCTCTTTGTATTACAGTAACAAAAATTACATACAATCAAAGATACAACTCTCTAGTATTAGTCACAATAGCTTTACTCACTGTTCATCAGTTACAGACAATCCTCTCCTCAACTCCGATTCAACCCACTTCTTACTGTCAAATGAGAATCGCTCTACTTTTATTTTATCACATTCTGATTTTGTCTTCTATGCATCCCTATCCGCCATTGCCAATCATAGACAGTTTCCTTTTGAGCAATTGATTTTTCCTTGCATGCAATTCAGCTCCAGCGTAGCACTGTTGCAAAAAACCAACTGCCAATCATTCAAGTTTTGCTTCCTCTGATTGGTCCATGAGATGCCACATAGGATGGTCATATGGTCAAAGGTGTTCAAACTTTGTTGGCATATCAGTGAGACACTAACAGTGTCTCCCTAATGCCACAAAGTATTCACTATCAATATCGGCTTAAGTCCCCAACAGTCAGCAAGAGGTTTCAACGAACGCCATGAGTCATACCGAGTCCATCGACATCCAATACGTTTCTATCAGCAAAATATTCCTCCATCGGCAAGACATTTTATCGATGCTCACAAGTCATATCGATTTCAACTTTTCCATCGGAAAGACTTTACCGTTTGCCAAGAGTTCTCATCGAGTCTCCTTAGGTTTCACCGAAGCATTTGACAGTTGGCAAGACATTCATCTTTCGCCGACACTTTTCACCAAGTGCCCATGTCTTACCGAGTCGGAAAGACATTTGACCTTTGCCAAGACCTTACACCAACAGAACATGTCATACCGAAGTTCCCAAGAGTCGGTGAGACTTATCGCCTTTGCCAAGACCTTATACCAAGGTATTTTTGTCACCGCGAAGGCACCAAGTGAATACTCCCTTCGGCAAGACCTTTCTTCATCGCTTGGACATCTCACTGAAACCTCCACCGTCAGTGAGACTTTCCATTCTCGCTGAGAGATCTCCCCGAGATCCTTGTGTTAGCTCGATAGCCATATGCTATCGGTGAGACATTCTCCAGTCGGTGAGACCACATACTGACAATAGACCCTTCGGCCAAGTCTCCCCGATAACTGCAAGAGAATAACCATCGGAGAGAGAAACTACAGTCGGCGAGAGATCTTGCCAAGTCTCCCATGTCATAGCGATAGGTCTATTCAGAAAGACCGAAACCAAGTCACAGCAACTAGGGCATTTCAACAAGATTCATAACAATTAGTCAGCCAGACATGAATAATGTCACAGCGACTTTTCCTTTCAGGAGTTCCATGTTAGTATGGATTGAGGCACATATTCCAACAATCTCCCACTTGACGAAGACCTTACTGATAACTCCAGGGCACAGTCAAACTACTAGAATTCATGGACCAAGAGGCCCATCGAGCTGGCACACCATCTGAACTTGTATGTGCTCACTGGCTTCATCAATGCATCTGCAACATTCTTCAGAGTATCCACTTTCTCCAAAGATACCTTCCCATCCTCCACCATATCTCGTACAAAGTGATACTGTACATTTATATGTTTTGTCCTGGCATGGAAAGTAGGATTCTTTCCCAAACATTTAGCACTCTGACTGTCACAGTAGATAGTAATCTTTCCTGCATCAAAACCAATGTTAGAACACAAACGTTTTAACCAGATTGCTTCTTTACAGGCATGTGTAGTTTCCATGTATTCTACCTCTGTAGTGGACAAAGTGACTACAGCTTGCCACTTGCTCATCCAACTCACTGCACCACCATTCATCATGAAAATATATCCACTGGTGGATCTTCTGTTGTCAATGTCCCCTTCCCAATCAGAATCCACATAACCTTGAATGCTGAGAGTTTTCTATGATTCAACCAAGTTCCCATGGTAACACAAAGCATAGTCTGAAGTGCCCTTCAGATATCTAAACACTCTCTTCAAAACATCCCAATGTTTCCTTCCAGGATTTTCCATAAACCGACTAAGAACTCCCACTGCTTGGGCAATGTCTGGCCTTGTACAGACCATAGCATACATTAGGCTGCCAACTGCACTTGCATAAGGCACACTGGTCATGTCCTCCATCTCAGAAGGAGATTTTGGACAATCCTCAACAGATAGCTTCGTTCCCTGCATAATTGGAACAACTAGATGTTTGCAATCAGTCATACAAAATCTCTCTAGAACAGTCTTGACATACTTACTCTGATTGAGCCAAAGCTTTCTATTCTTCCTATCCCTGGTTATTTCCATTCCCAGAATATACCCTGCTGCACCAAGATCTTTCATTTTGAACTTTGCGACAACGAGACTTAAGATCAGAAATCATTAGCTTACTATTGCCTATGAACAACATATCATCAACATAGAGAGCAATAATAAGGACTTGATCACTTTCAGCTTTGTAATACACATAGTGATCACATTTTGATCTTACAAATCAAAATGACAAAACGAACGTGTCAAACTTTTGGTACCACATTCTAGGGGACTATTTTAAACCATACAGAGATTTCTTCAACTTGCAAACCAGTCTTTCTTTACCTTTTTCCACAAAGTGCTCCGGCTGGGACATATAAATTTCTTCTTAAAGATCACCATGAAGAAATGTTTTCTTCACATCCATCTGTTCAATCTCTAAGTCATACGTTGCTGCAAGTGACAAAGAAATCTAATAGATGTCGCATAGCTACAGGAGAAAAGATTTCTCCATAATCAATTCCCTCTACCTGAGAATAACCTTTCGCAACCAGCCTCACTTTATATTTTTCTACACTGCCATCCAAACCAATTTTCTTTTTAAATACCCATTTGCAGCCCATAGCTTTTTTTCCTTTAGGAAATGGCACCAAACTCCAGGTATCATTATTTTCTAATGATGTCATTTCTTCATTCATGGCTTCCAACCAAGAGTTTGAATCAGACATTTTAAATGCCTCTTTCACAGTCCTAGGTTCATCAGTGCTAGAAATTAAAGCATAGGCACAAGTAGATTCTATTAAAGAAAACCCATACCTATCAGGTTGCTTTCTTTCACGAGTTGACCTCCTCACAGACTAAGGCTGAGGTGGTTATTCATCTTCTTCAGAACTTTCAGAACTACTTGAGCTTTCCTCAGTATCAGGTACATTTTGATTTTTCAATTCCTCTTTATCTGGTGTCGAGGAATTCCTGCTACATCCTTTTCATTTTCTGATTTCTTCTCTGACTGTAGATCCAATGTAGAAGGTTTTAGCTCATGAAAGATAACGCTTCTGCTATGCAAAACCTTCTCAGTCTCAGGGTTCCAAAGCTTGTATCCCTTTATGCCAGCACTATAGCCAATAAAAATACACTTTACAGCTTTGTTTTCCAACTTGGATCTTTTTTCAAATGGCACATATGCATATGCCTCACAGCCAAAGACACGAATGTCTCAGAGAGGGATTCTTTCCAGACCATGTTTCAAAAGGCGTCTTTTCAACAAGAGAAAAGTTAGGAGAATGATTTACCAAGTAACATGCTGTAGAGACTGCTTCAGCCTAGAACTTCTCCTCCAAACTAGCACTGCTCGCATACTTCATGCTCTTTCCATTACTGTCCTGTTGAACCTTTCAACAACTCCATTTTGCTATGGAGTGTAAGGTGTAGTCTTATGTCTTTTAATCCCATGATCTATACAGTACCTTTCGAATTCATCTAAACAAAACTCACCACCATTGTCAGTCCTTAGGCATTTTATTTTCCTACCAATCTAATTTTTAACAAGGTTTTTAAATTCCTTAAATCGACTAAACACTTCTGATTTACTTTTCAAAAAATATACAAATGTTCTTGAATAATCATCAATAAATGACACATAGTATCTTGATTTAGACAAAGAAGGAACATTCACTGGACCAAATACATCGAATGAATATAATCAAGCAAACCAAGATTTGTGAGGACTGGAATAAAATGAAACATGGTGTTGTTTACCATATATGCAATGTTCACAAAATTCGAACTCAAGGTTACAATCTTCAAGCCCTTCTACCAGGTTTTTATTTTTCAAGGTTTTTAAACCTTTTTCACCAATGTGGCCAATCCTATGATGCCAGAGCATAGTCTTTTCTGTTGGAAGCTTAAACTCCATGGCGTTTACTCCATCATGAATGTTTTCCTCATGAGTAGCTTTTTGTGACTTTGCAGAGACACTATTGCATTGAATAGCTTGTGCATCCAGCTTGTACAAGGTACCAATTTGAGCACCCCTAGCTAGCACCATAGAGCCTCTAGTCATCTTGCAGCCATTTCCAGAGAACATGACCTACACTCCAATATCATTCAACTTACTTACAGAAAGTAGGTTTCGAGCCAGACCTGGTATATGCATCACATCATTGATTCCCTTCACTCTTCCATCAGGGAATTGAATTCTAACTCTTCCACGACCAACAATTTCCAAAGATGAATCACTTGCCAAATACACATTTCCACCATTGTATTCTTCATACTTCCTGAACCAATCTCTATGAGATGTCATGTGGAAAGATGCTCCAGAATCAATCAGCCAGACATCATCTGATGCCCGTGTAGCCAAAGCTGCAATGAAGGCATCTACATCACTTTGAGAAGAATCATTGCCAGAAGAGTTCTTCTTATTCTTTTTCTCCTCCTTGCAATCCTTTCGGACATGATCTAGACTTCTTGTCCTTCTTCTTGCCTTTCTCCTTCAATCTACCTCTAACAACTAGAGCCTCTTTTGCCATCTCAGAAGATTTTCTTCTTATCTCTTCCGATAACAAAGAAGCAACAACATCTTCCATCTTGAAAGTGGATGTTGTACTCCCAATAGCCATTACCAGATGATCCCAAGAATCTGGAAAAGAACATAGCAGCAGCATGCAGCGATCTTCATCTTCAATCTTCACACCAACAGATGTTAACTGAGCAATCAACATGTTGAAAGCATTCAAGTGATCAGTAACAGATCCTCCCTCCTGCATTCTCAAAGAGTATAGCTTCTTCCTCAAGAACAATTTGTTCACCAAGGACTTGCCTTGATAAATTGATGCCTGTCTTTTCCACAAGGAAGATGCAGTCTTTTCTTCATGAACGTTCAGAAGAACAGAGTCTGCCAAACAAAGCCTTATCAACCCTTTTGATTTTCTATCTTCCAGGTCCCAATCCTCTTGCTTCATGCCTTGAGGCATTGTTCCAGACATAGCAGTCCAAAGATCTCGGTCTACTAACAGATCTTCCATTTTGAGTTTCCACAACTCAAAGTTGCTACCATTGAATTTCTCTATTTCCATCTTCCCGGATGTGCTCGCCATCTTAATCTGTAATTAAATTATCAGACCTCTAACAGACTCCCACTGAAAAAGAATTGACACAAAAAACCCAACCCACTCACAAGGATAACACAACTGGCCAGGCTTTGCTACCACTTGTAAGGAAAGCAGAGGTGCGGAAGCAACTTTCCTAACGTCAAAACCATGGGGAAGTAAGCAGACAGTACTTTTAATTTTCAAATTATAATCCAATTAAGACACACATGAAAGATTTATAGAAACAGAACAAATACACAAAACAAATGAACACCAGATTTACGTGGGAAACCCTTTCAAGAAAAAACCCACCACACCAAGCTGAATCTCTTTGTATTACAGTAACAACAATTACATACAATCAGAGATACAACTCTCTAGTATTAGTCACAGTAGCTTTACTCACTATTCATCAGTTACAGAAAATGCTCTCCTCAACTCTGATTCAACCCACTTCTTATTGTCAAATCAGAATCGTTATTCTTTTATTTTATCACATTCTAATTTTTTCTTCTGTGCATCCTTATCCATCATTGCCAATCATAGACAGTTTCCTTTCGAGCAATTGATTTTTCCTTGCATGCAGTTAATCTCTAGCGTAGCACTGTTGCAAAAAACCAACTACCAATCATTCGAGTTTTGCTTCCTCTGATTGGTCCACGAGATGCCACATAGGATGGTCATAATGTCAAAGGCATTCAAACTTTGTTGGAATATCGGTGAGACACTAATAGTGTCTCCCTGATGCCAGAAAGTATTCACTATCGATATCGGCTTAAGTCCCCAACAATCGGCAAGAGGTTTCAACGAATGCCATGAGTCATACTGAGTCCATCGACATCCAATACGTTTCTATCAGAAAAATATTCCTCCATCGGCAAGACATTTTACCGATGCTCACAAGTCATATCGATTTCAAATTTTCCATCGGCAAGACTTTACCGTTCACCAAGAGTTCTCATCGAGTCTCCTCAAGTTTCACCAAAGCATCTGGCAGTCGGCAAGACATTCGTCTTTCACCAAGACTTTTCAACGAGCGCCCATGTCTTATTGAGTCAGCAAGACATTTGACCTTCACCAAGACCTTACACCAGCAGAACATGTCATACCGAAGCACCCAAGAGTCGGTGAGACTTATCACCTTCGCCAAGACCTTATACCAAGGTTTTTTTGTCACCGTGAAGGTACCAAGTGAATACTCCCTTCGGCGAGACCTTTCTTCATCACTAGGACATCTCACCGAAACCTCCACCATCGGTGAGACTTTCCATTCTCGCTGAGAGATCTCCCCGAGATCCTTGTGTTAGCCCGATAGCCATATGCTATCGGTGAGACATTCTCCAATCGGTGAGACCACATACCGACAATAGACCCTTCAGCCAAGTCTCCCCGATAACTGCAAGAGAATAACCATCGGAGAGAGAAACTACAGTCGGTGAGAGATCTTGCCGAGTCTCCCATGTCATAGCGATAGGTCTATTCGGCAAGACCGAAACCAAGTCACAGCGACTAGGGAATTTCAACAAGATTCATAACAGTTAGTCAGCCAGACATGAATAATGTCACAGCGACTTTTCCTTTCAGGAGTTCCATGTCAGTATGGATTGAGGCACATATTCCAATAGAGTTGCCTTGATTGTATTGAAGTTAATTTTGGCATTTGGAAACTTCATGCTTAATGGTTCTATGTTTCACACTAGTGTGGCCAACCTTGTGTGAAATACTACTTTTGAGAATGATGAAGCGTGTTGGATCTATTTGGGTCCCTATGAAACGTGTGTTTGGGTCACCCTCATTCTAATTCCACCCTAGGATGTTTTTGTGCCAACCTAATTTGAATTTGGATTTGGATAGTCGAATTTGGATATGTTTCAAAGTTGAAGATGGTATAAATACAAGATGAGTTAGTAATGGAAAATATACAAGAGTGAAGAAGAAGAGAGATAAGAGAAAAGAGAAAGTGAAGTCTAGTGCGACATTGATTCTATTTAGTAAGTGTGTGTGTTGAGTGTGTGGGAGATTAGTGTGAAGCTTAATATCGAGTTTCTAGATGCAATGAGTAGAAGGAAAACTCTATCATTCATGCAAGTTGATTGAGTGACTATGGTGGAATACTTTGTTGCATTGGGATTGTAGTATCTTTGTATCTTTGTGGTAGTGAGACCTCTAGTTTGTAGCCTTGTTGGACAATGAGTCCTTGTTCCAAACAATGAGTCCTTCTATTGGTAGTGAGCCTTGGGTACTGAGCCTTTTGTAATCGGTTTTGATATTCTCTATAGTGTGAGTTAATCATCACCATGGTTTTTCCCGCATTGGGTTTTCCATGTAAATCTTTAGTTATTGTGTTTATGTGTTGGATTTTAGTTTCTATATTGGAGTTTGTTGATTAATCATTTAAGCAGTATTAAGTGTTAGTTCTAGCGATTGAATTAAAGGTTTAATTATGTGACAACTGATTTACCCCCCCTCTCAGCTGCCCTATTCAACAATTGGTATTAGAGAAAGCTTCCTTGGCGAAGAGCTTAACTGCTTTAGGAAGGTTTGGGATGGCTGGAAAAATAGTTTTTGATTATCCAAGGTTTGATGGAACTATGGTATCTGGAAAGTATTAATGGGAGAATATTTGGAGTATTGCGGATATGATGTGGAGAAAGCTTACAAAAATACTTACACTCCTCCTGCTAATGGTCTGAGTACACCTGAAGAGATCAAAGAACATGGAGTGAACAATAAGGAAAATTTCATCTTGAAGAATAGTTTAGTACATTCTAAGCTAATTAAGGTTCAGAATTTGAAAATGGCTAAGGAAGTCTGGGATAATTTGGAAAGAGTGCATGATGGTGATGAAAGAGTTAAAGAGGTGAAATTACAAAACTTGGAAACATAGTTTTATCTTCTACATATGTTTGGAGATGAGAATATTAAAGCTTATGTACAAATATTAGATGAGATAGTGGCTGGAATGAGAGGACTTGGTGCTACTATAGATGAAACCAGGATTGTAAAGAAGATTCTCAAAACTCTTCCTAATGCTTACAGTGAAAAGGTGAGTGCTATTGAGCAGACTATAGATTATAAGACATGTACTAATGATTTGCTATTGGGATTTTTAACATATTATGAGATGAGGAAGTTGATTCTAAGGAATAGGTGCAAATCAGAGACTACTTTTAAAGCTACAAAAGTTGAATATCTAGATGAAGAAAACTTTGATGAAATAGAAGCTAACTTTGTAAGAAGAATGAGGAAAGGATCCAATATGTATGAAGGTAAGTTGCCCTTTAAGTGCTTTAGTTGTGGAGAAATAGGTCATTATTCTACGAAGTGTCTAGAAAGAGCTAAAAGAAATAAACAAAGATATAAGAAAGAAAAGAAAGGAAAAAAGATTAACAGAGCTTATTATGTGAATAAGAACACTAGTATATCTAATGAGGATTCAGAATATGAAGATCCTGATGACAATGAATGCTTGTTCTTGGTGATTAAGGATGAAACTACTTCTACTAATTCTTTAAAATAGGTAAAAGAAAGCCCTCCAGAGAAGGTGAAAAATGAAGGTACAGTAATCTCTGCCCTACATGCTAAACAAGAAAAGAATTTTTGGGTAGTTGACAGTGATTGTTCACATCACATGATTGGTGATAAAAGTAAGTTTTTTAAGCTCAAAAAATATGATGGATGCTTGGTTATGTTTGGAGATGATACTGGTGCTAAAATATTTGGGATAGGTTCAATAAGTTTTGATGGCAAGCATCATACTAACGATGTCTACTATGTTAAGGGTTTAAGGCATAATTGTTGAGTGTTGGTCAAATGTGCAGAAAAGGATATGATCTTGTGTTTAAGGATGAGAGATGTGAGATCCGTAAAGGATCTAGAACATTCATTGCTATGGGAAAGAATTTTGAAGGGAATATCTATCAACTTAAGGGTGTTGATGGACGATGTTTTTTGACTTAGATTAATGACAGTTCGTTATGGCATGGGAGAATGTGTCCCATGAATTTTGATAACTTGGCAAGGATTAGTTTTTTTCAAATCATGAGAGATTTACTAAGAATTACAAAGCTCATTAATGTTATTTACAAGAATTTTTAGTTTGAAAAGCAAGCAAGAAATCATTACAGATCAAAGGAAAGGTCCACTATCAGACTATTAGATTTAGTTCATACAACTCTTTGTGGTCCTACAAGAGTAAGAAGTCTACTTGGTGAAATGTACTTTATTCTTTTAATTGATGATTATTCTAGATATACATGGGTTACATTTCTTAGAGAGAAATCAGATGCATTAGATATATTCAAGGCATTCAAAACTATGGTTGAAAATGAAGTGAATTTGAAGATAAAATGCTTAAGGTTTAATAGAGGTGGATAATTCACCTAACATGAGTTTAAATTTTTTTTTGAAGTGCATGGAATAAAGAGACAATTATCTTCCCTAAGAAATCCTTAGCAGAATGGAGTTGTTGAAAGGAAAAATAGAATTGTTCAAGAGGTTGCTAGATCAATGATTAATGAGGCTGGTTTATCAGAAGTTTACTGGAAAGAACCTATTCACACTGTTGTTTATGTATTCAATCATGTTCAAGCAAAAGAAAATAGTACAAAGACTCCCTATAAGTTATGGCATGGAAGAATTCCTACTATTAAATATTTTAAAGTATTTGGAAGAAAATGCTATATCAGAAGAGATGAGGAAACTTTGGGTAAGTTTCATGCAAGAAGTGATGAAGGCATTTTTCTTGGATATTCTACTAATAGCAAGGCATACATATGTTTCAATAAAATACTGAGAAATATTGTAGAGAGATGGAATGTGAAGGTTCATGAGACGATGAAGAATCCTATTAACATTGATGGATATGTATCTAATGAACATGATTGTGTAAGAATAGAAGAGATTATGGAAGAATAGGAAAAATATGAGCAAGGGAAGCAAGATGAACAAAATGAAACCGAAGAAGATGCTCCGGTGATGTCCCATAAGACACCAAAATATGTACAAAAAAATCATTCAGAAAGTGAGATTATTGTAGACAAGACAAAAGGCGTGTTGACTAGAAGCAGAGATACTGTTAAAGTAAATATATGTTTACTTTCTGAGATTGAACCAGAGACTATGTGAAGCTTGTAAAGATGAACATTGGAAGGAAGAAATGAAGGAAGAACTTATGTAGATTGAGAAGAATCAAACTTGGGAATTTGTCCCAAGACAAACAAATAAAAAAATTATTGGATCGAAATGGGTATTAAGAATGGAGAAGTTGTTAGAAACAAAGTGAGGCTTGTGTGTAAGGGCTACTCACAAGTAGAAAGCATATATTTTCAGGAAATTTTTTCTCCAATAGAAAGAATGGAAGCTATAAGGATGTTCTTGGAATTTTTTGCTCATAAATACTTTAAGGTCTATCATATGGATGCCAAGTCAGCATTTTTGAATGGTGAACTAGAAGAGGAAGTTTATATGGAACAATTGAAGTGATTTCAGTTAACAAATCAACCGGATATGGTGTGTAGATTGAAGAAAGCTTTATATGGGTTGAAGCAAGCTCCTAGAGCATGGTATGCAAGATTAGACAAGTATTTGATTCATCAAGGCTTTAACAAAGGTATGGAAGATAGTAATTTGTGCTTTAAGATTGAAAATGATAGAATCTTGATTGTAGTAGTATATGTTGATGGCATTATCTTTGGAGGAAATGAAAATATATGCAATAGGTTTGTGGAATAAATTAAGAAAGAATTTGAAATGTCTATATTTGGGCAGATGAATTTATTTCTTGGGATACAAATTAATCAATAAGAGAATGGAATTTTCATTTCACAGTCTAAGTATGTGAGAGAAATGTTGAAGAAGTTTGGGATGGATGGTTCCAAACTGATAAGCACTCCTATGGTGACTAGATGCAAATTGGGAAAATTTGATGATTCACCTAAGGGTAATCAGAGCAAGTATAGATCTATGATTGGTGGACTATTGTATTTGACTACTACTAGATCGGATATCATGCATGTATTCTTTCTTGTGGCTATATTTCAAGAAGACCCCAAGGAAACTCATGTTGTTGATGTTAAAATAATTTTTAGATATTTGAATGGCACTCTGGATTAGATTGTGGTATTCTAAAGATATTGATTTCACACTTAGTTCCTATACAGATGCATATTTGGTTGGATGTGTAGATGATAGGAAAAGTACAAGTGGTGGTGCATTCTTTCTTGGATGTAGATTGGTGGAATGGTTGAGTAAGAAGCAAGATTCAGTCTCCTTGTCTACTACTAAAGCTGAGTATATTGTTGTTGCATCTTATTGTACACAAGCTCTATGGATGAAACAGACATTGAAATATATCACAGTGGTATATGTTGACCCCATTTCTATTTTTTGTGATAATTCAAGTGCAATTAACATTTCAAAGAATCATGTGATGCACTTCAGGACGAATCATATATCTATCAGATATCATTTCTTGAGAGAGGTCATAGAGAATGAAGTAAAGCTTGAGTATGTTCCGAAAAAGGATCAAGTTGTTGATATTTTCACGAAGGCTCTCCCAAAAGATACTTTTGAGTATCTCTAGGAGAATTTGAAGGTTATTTCCCCTCCTTTATTGAACTAGATGCATATGGAGATGCATTAGTCCTATGGATCTATGGATCTATCTTTCTTCTTGGCTGATGTTTTGGTGGCTACCTCTCAGGGGGAGCAAGTACTATCAGGTGTTGTCATTATGAGTATTTTATTTTTCATGTCAAAGGAGAAACTAATGTAAAGTATTATTTTTCCTTTTCCATTGATTTCAAAGGTGGAGAAGAAGCATGTGAAAAAGGAAAGGAATATTGGGAAAATAAGCGTATAAGAAATTATCTTCTAAGGGGGAGAAACAAAAAAATGTATTCAAAGCTTGTATATTGTCTTTTATGGATTTTCACATCATGTGTTGCCATCTATGATAAAGGGGGATATTGTTTCCAGAATGGAAAGATTGAAGGTGTTCTCATTGATGTCAACCGGTCAGTTGGTTATTCACTAGTTGTTGTTGGCTATATATGTCAAGGATATTGAGAAAATTGTAATAAAGATACGTTGCAAGTGTTCAATGGTTGCTCCAGTTTTTGGTCCAGATTTGCTCTTGTGGTTGTGCAGTTCAGATATGTTGTTCATGGTTGTTAGAAGGTGCTATATTTAGATTGTTGGATGTTGGTTCATTGTACAGTGCAAGTTGTGCTCACAGTTGTGAACTATGTTTTTTCTATGTTTATAGTTGACGTCTGAGAGAAATGTTGCTATTTCAGATTTCTCTTTGTTGAATTATTATGACATTTGGTTCTAAAGTTGTGTTTCCCTAATTGTATTGAAGTTAATTTTGGAATTTGGAAAGTTTATGCTTAATGGTTCTATGTATTTTACACTAGTGTGGCCGACCTTGTGTGAATTACTACTTTCGAGAATGATGAAGTGTGTTGGATCTATTTGGGTCCCTATGAAGCATGTGTTTGGGTCGCCCTCATTCTAATTCCACCCTAGGATGTTTTGTTGCTAACCTAATTTGAATTTGAATTTGGATATCCGACTTTGGATATATTTCAAAGTTGAAGATGGTATAAATACAAGATGAGTTAGTAATGGAAAATATACAAGAGTGAAGAAGAAAAGTGATAAGAGAAAAGAGAAAGTGAAGTTTGGTGTGACATTGATTCCATTCAATAAGTGTGTGTGTTGAGTGTGTGGGAGATCAATGTGAAGCTTAATGCTGAGTTTTTAGATGTAGTGAGCAAAAGGCGATCTCTATCATTTATGCAAGTTGATCAAGTGACTATGGTGGAACCCTTTGTTGCATTGGGATTGTAGTCTCTCTGTAACAAGTATTCTTTGTCTTCTTTGTATCTCTATGGTAGTGAGCCCTCCAGGTTGTAGCCTTGTTGGATAGTGAGTCCTTGTTCCAGATAGTGAGTCCCTCAATTGGTAGTGAACCTTTTGTAATCGGTTTTGATATTCTCCATAGTGTGAGTTAATACTCATCGTAGTTTTTCCCTCATTGGTTTTTCCACATAATTTTTTTGTTATTGTGTTTATATGTTGGATTTGAGTTTTTCCATTGGCATTTGATTATTAATCATTTAAGCAGTATTAAGTGTTAGTTCTGGTGATTGAATTAAAGGTTTAATTCTATGACAACTGATTTTCCCCCCCTCTCAGTTGTCCTATTCAACAAGAATTTCTTGGCATAGGAGAAGTTGTTTGGGTAAATACCAAACTAGTTGCTCATCAAATCAGTTAATTAGTGAGAAACATTGGAGATTTGAATGCACAAGGAGATTCCCTTGCTACATTCTTTAGAAAATTCCAGAGAAGAATGAATAGAAGGAGAATTTTAAGAGAACTAGTCACAAAATATAAGTATGATATAACATTTTCAATATCCACTGATAGTTGCATTATCAAGGTAGTTGAGCCAAGAAACACATGGATTCTTGAGTTGGGGTATGAGATTGAAAAGGATTATGTTGTTGTCTGTATTGAAATGTTAATCAACAACCCTTGAGATCCTAGCAAACCTAGATTTGGAACTTACACTGAAGTAGCTCAAGAAATTCTTGAATGCTCTAAGTTGATCTTTGGTAAATCTATGACTACCTCTGAAGAAAAGAGAAAAGTTTCTGAGATTCATTCATTAGTTTCTCAAACTAAACTAGCTCTAAGGAGACTCAAGCAACTAGCAAGGAGAAAGGAACATCCTCAGATAGTTCCTAGAGCTATCTCTAGTTCTTCACAATCCATTGTGGAAAGCACAAATTCATTGACTGATAAATTCAAAGAATTGATGAGTCAAGTAGTAATTTAAATGGTCACTTGGGTCAAAGAAAAAGGATTGTTGGAAATTGAAGGCAGGTGCAAGTCTACACATAACATTGCACTTGATGGACTTAAATAGGTTCAAGAGTGTGAGAAAGAGGCCAAAAGTATATTCTCATTTTTTTGGACATGGCCTGATGCAATTCAAAGATTCAAGGATGCTAATGGCACAGATGAGACACAAATAAAGTATGCATCCAACACCTTTAATCCAACTCTTGATCTAGATGATCAAAATTGGTATGGTTTAACAAAGCTTCATGATGAATATCTTGCATTTCATAAGGAGAAAGGAGAGATGATTGAACAATTTGGTCAGCTTAGAGATTTGATAAAGATTAAGTGCACTCCTGTCTATTATGCTCTCTCTTTGGCTAACAGGATTCTAAACTCGAACGTTACTCCTAGAACTCTGGTTGAAGGAAAAGACATCCTAGTTGATCTTAATTATCTAGATATAGAGCCTTGTTAGAAGAAAATAAGCTCTGGGATGAAGGGAAATTCTCTTGGACAAGTACTCTTAGAAAACTTCAAGGAACAACCACCTCTGGATGTTTACGCACAAATGTTTTTTTGGATGTACTCCTTAGGGGGAGTATTCAAGTATGTAATGGAAATTGTTAAATCTTTCAATATCTCTTTATCCTTTTCCATTGATGTCAAAGGGGGAGAGAAGGTATCATGTGAAAAGAGAAAAGGTAACATGTGAAAAGTTCTATAAAAAAGTTTTTGTGGGAGAGAAATGAAAAGTTGAGAAGAAGAATTTTTTATGGTTTTCACATCATGTGTTACCATCAATGAAAAAGGGGGAGATTGTTTGAAATTAGAAGGTTGTCATATATGTCAACAATGGAATTTGGAAGATTAGAAGATTTTCATTGATGTACATTACTTAGTTAATCTGATACTGGAAGATTGTTGATTCAGTATTCTGGTCCAGATTATCTTATTTTGTAAGATTCGTTTAGAAGTTGATATTATGTTCTATCTCGACATCATTTGTATCCACTGACAATATTTCAGCTGACTTGGCTACACCGTTGGAAAGATATAGTTACCAGTAGTTTGGAAAATAGTGTTACGTTGATTCAGTACATTAGGTTTTGGTACGGATTCTACTTCAAAGAAAGATATCACTACAGAACTTTGTACATAGATTTGTGACTTAAAGATTCATCTTATATCGAAGTTTTGTGATGATATGTGAATGCATACAGAAGATATGAATGATAGTGTTTTGTTTTGAAGACTATAGTAATTTTTTGATGTGGGAGATTTGAAATTTTCTCATGATCGATTATTTTGTATTGCAAAGTTGAAGATAAGTTATTTGATGTCATCTAAAAGAGAATTTGATGTGTTAACAAGTTTTTGTGTTACACGTTTGATTAATTGCATATATGTTTGGAGTTTTTGATATTTTAGGTCTAACTCAGTTTGACCTAATTATGAATTGGTGTTAAGAAGATTAAATATATGTTGTGAATGCTATATGGATCCATATTATGTCCATGCCCACTAGTACCATATGTTAGATGCTTGGGTTGGGCACAAACATGAATATTATTTTGAGGATAATGTCGATAGAATTGGTTTTGATGTGAGATGGGGTTTCTCTAATTAGGCCGACCTAATTAGTGAAAGTGAATGAATACAGTATATATGTATGACATTTTTGTGAAGAGGAAAAGTCGAAAGAAGTGTGTGAAAAATATGTGAAATAAGAAAAGGGATGAAAGTCAGCAAGTAAAAATGTGTGAAGTTTTATACGTGAGAAGATGGTATACTTATAGGGAAGTGTTTTATATACTGTGCTTCACCTGAACTGAACTCTAGTACAAGGAAGGTGAATTCTATCTTAGTTCATGTCTTGGTAGTGAGCCTTACTTTGTTTTGTAAATTATTTTAGGTTGTGAGCCTTCAAGGATAGTGTGTCCTAGCATTGGTCCTTTGTAATATTCTATATCCGGATATATTATATTGTGAGTTAATCCTCACTGTGGTTTTCTCCATTTTGGGTTTTCCACATAAAAATATTGGTCTTCATGTGTATTGTCATCTTGTGTTGATTTCATGCTTTCACTAATTGTTATAGTTATAATTATTCTATTACTTGGATGGATATTATGTAAATGGTTTGATGGAATACTGATTCACCCCCCTCTCAATATTCTAAGTGTTCATCAATAATATGCCCCCTCCCTTCAAAGAAGCATTGTCCTTAATGCTAATCAAGTGTGGATTCTTTTGAATGAACTCCTTGTCCTACCATGTGGCATCTTCAAGTGTTAAATTCTTCAATTGGATGAGTTTTGTAGTCCTTAGCTTCTTTGGGCATGTTTGATAACTAGACTTTGGTTCCAATATGATTCTTCCTTCATCAAGATTTGGTAATATTTCTTATATAGGGATATTATGCCTAATTACCTTCAAATAAGAGACATGAAAAGATGGATGTGTCTTTGCTTTTGGTGGTTGGATCCTTTGAACTAATTGTATGGTATGATCATGATCCCTCTTAGGAGGAGGAAGCATTTGGTTGACTAACTTATAATAAACATAATTGGGCCACGAAAACTATCAACTCCCTTCTTAAGCATATTTTGCATTTGATGAGAGCTTACCATTTGTGGGTACTTTTCCATCAACCCTCTTAGCTCTACTATCTTTCCTTCTATGTGAAATTTCATGAATAGTTCTTGGAATTTCATCTCATTTGTTCCTAAAGTAGTAAACCATTGTATTCCCAAAAAAATATCTATTTCACCCATGGAGATAGCATACATTGGGCTATTAAGGAGATAATCT
Organism: Sequoia sempervirens; assembly: GCA_007258455.2. Lineage (NCBI taxonomy): Eukaryota > Viridiplantae > Streptophyta > Pinopsida > Cupressales > Cupressaceae > Sequoia > Sequoia sempervirens. Next base: position 1,008,930,219 of record VDFB02271358.1, on the reverse strand, counting down.
CCTATGGATAATTTAATGCTATGGCACTTTCTAGAACAACTAACTATACCACCATCTACAATCAAGACTTGTAACTCTAGAGTTGGATATATAAAACAATTTAGATGAGTAGCCAACTTTTCATTGATGAAATTATGCATGCTACCTAAGTCAATCAACACTGTTACTTTCTCTTCTTTAAGAAACCCACTACCTTGAGAGTTTTTGGGGCATTAAAGCCTAAAAGTGCATGAAAAGAAATTATTGGTTGGAGATCTTGTGATTCGTCCTTTGTCTCCTTATCACCTTCTAATATTGGTTCCTCCTCTTCCTCCTCACTCGAACCTTTGATATAGAATTTCTTTCGCTGCATTAATTATGTCCTAAACTATATTTGTTGTCATAATTGAAACATAGCCATTTTTCTCTCTTCTCCTATTTTTTTTGTGGATTCAACTTATTAGGTTGAGGAAGAGAAGGTATTGAGTATCCTTTCTCTCCTATCGCATTATCCCCTTACTTAATAGGAATCAAATACTTCTCCTCTACCTTGTGTGTTAAGATAAAAGACTCAAATATAGAGCTAGTTCTAAACATGTGTACCTCATGTTGAATGTGATCTTGGAAACCACCCAAAAAAAATCATTAAATTTATCCATAATTGTATCCACTCATAAGTATAGATTTTGGAATTGTTGAATATAATCCTTCATTGATCCTATTTGTTATAGTTCAACTAGCTAGTTGAAGAAGTTTTCTGTCACACTATTACTATACTGTGATTGAAGCTCCTATGTAAAAACTAACCATGAGACAAGCATACCCCTTTTTGACAATGAGTGCAAAGCCATCGATATCAGATGAATTGATTTGGTTCCAAATATAGGGAATCTAGTGCAACCTTTTGACCATTTGGGACTTGATGTTGTAAGAGAGGGGGACCAACCACGTCAAGGCTCTAGGTCACGAACAGACGAGAGCAGAGAGCTGCCCTAACTTACCTCACTCTAAAAGATTTATTAGGGTAAGGATTGAGAATGATGAGCACTATAACATACTTCTACCACCCTACAAATCTTGAACTTAGGTTTGGGCTAAGCGAGCTGGTTTCTGGAGTCAGTACTGTGCCTTAGACAACTCTTTATCTGAGGACAACAACACAGTTCTAGGATGATAGCGTGGTACATTGACATCTCTCGGGCACGCTGGTGTCTGTACGGTTAGAAAATAGTAAAAACAATACAAACTGTTCAAAAACTAACTAATAGCCTAGCTAGTTGGTTTTGATGGGAAAAAATAGAATAATAAAGTATGAGGAATACAGACAAAGATGATAAAGAAAATATATAAAGGCTAGGGTGATGAATATGATCTCACAAAAGTTCTTGTTCACCGGCTAGCTCCACATGTACATCCACCTACACACAAGCAAGAGGGAAATATTTTGGGGCTGTATAGGGGCCTACCTCAGTCAAACCCCCATTTTGGTGTTTCCACCTCCATGGACAGCTAGAAAGTAACAAAGTAGAAATATGTGATAAAGGAAAGAAGAGAGAACAAAAACACTACAAACAATATTTTGCTACCTCTATCAAATCACAAAGGAGAGGAGTGAAACGTTACCACCTCCACCTAAAATATCACTAGCCAATGGAGGAGATATGAACTTGGCAAGGTCACCACAGACGCAATTGTGATGAAGGGAGGTCTCGCAAGACTCCAAGCCCACACTTATATGGATTGCTTCACACTTGCTATGAGGAGTTGATAGAGTGTTGCTCCTGCAATGCAGTGTTGAAGTGCTACTTGAGAGTGAAGTGAATGTTGGAAGTGCTAAGAGATGGCTTGAGAAAGTTTGTAGGAGATCAAATGAAGTGAGAATGAATAGATTTGAAGGAAGAATGAGGAAGAATAAAGAATTTTTGGATGAGTTGGCTAAAGAGGGATGTTACAATTCATCCCCAATCAGGAGTGTAATTCCTCTTCCAACTTTAGATGCAAGAATCTATCAGGGATGGTAGTACACTACGTAGACATCTACACGTTGCATGTGCGTCCCTAAAAAATATTCTCACTGACACAAAGAACATATGCCAAGTGGAAGGAAGGCAGTTGGGTGATGTGAAATTTCTCCTTTGGATTTGAGTTTCTAAGGTGAGGGTATGTGAAAGGGGAATTTGCGTAAGGGGTACAAATTCGCTACTATACATTTTTCCCCCACTTTAGCGAGCATGAATACTAATGAGTGCTTCAGTAAAGTAGATCAAGGAGTTAGTAGGGTTAGAAATGTATACCTGAACCGTCAAGGAAGCAAACCATTATCTGGCGAGCTCAAAAGCATAGGACAGGAAAAGGACTCCATAGGTACTCTCCCTGGGGAGTTTCAAACAAAAAGACTCCATAGCCCCACAGAACTATGAAGCTGCACAAAGTACATCGAAGGCCCTTGGACCAATGATGGACAAATCCCACAGAATGAAAGTGTCTCACAGGCCTACAGACCTACAAGGATGTGACCCCCAAGATCTCTCACATGAAGGAAGCCTTGAAATATAAGCGTCTTACAAGCTCGCAGACCTGCAAAGAGGAAACCCCCAAGATCTCTCACATGAAGGAATCCTCAAGATATAAGCACCTTACAGGCCCGTAGACCCGCAAGGAGGCATCCACCAAGATCTCTCACATGGAGTAAACCCAAAGAAGTAAGCGCCTTATAGGTTCTTATACCCACAAGGATGTGTCCCCCAAAATCCTCACATGGAGGAAGCCCAGAGAAGGGGACTCTGCAAAGTCAGATAGCAGCTTCACAAGTGCACCTACGAAATGACATGTTTACCCGCGGATAGAAAATATCTAAAAAACAAAGTGACCACATAGGAAAATAAGCGAACAATAACGTAGATCATCAATAAATTGGAAGACTTTCAAAGGGGGTCACTTGGGAACCCAACGTGAAGAGGGGTCCACTCAAGGGATGCATTGTTTGGAAGTACAAAAGAGATGATTTTTCTCAAACCGATTCATCATCAAGGAATCCTATCGAAAGATGTTCACTTCATCAAGGAATTCAAAAGGAAGCAAATTCCCCCTCATGAGGAGAAGGTCAAAGTTTTTCCCACCTTAGAGGAAATTTCTCATGTTATTTCTTTGGGAACCCATGATGAAGGAAACACATTCTGCTAGGGGTCCAAGTCAAGAATGTGATTCTTAAAAAAGGTTTGCAAAGATTCTCGAGAAAAGATTCATTGGAAAAGAATGCCTTTTCTGAAAATCACGTTATCACACATGCGAGGGACAACTTGAGGAAAGAAGAGAGAAAGATAAAAGAAAATTAAAATGAAACAGATACATCACAAACAAAGGGCACATGGGTGATCTGATATTTCTAGGTCAAAGTTGCTTATGAATATATATATATAAGTATAGTAATAGTATATGAATGAACTTTCATCAACCCCCTACTATATCAACCATGTGAAGAATGCACGAGAAGATAGTAAAAATTAAAAAATGGGTCAACATGGAAGGGAATCCTAAATGCCCCCAACTCTTTGCATCATCCCCAATTTGTCAAAAATCAAGAACAAACATGGAAGAATGGTGATATAGATAGAAGAAGGTTCACGACACAAAATCACTCTTGTATCTAAGCACCAACAAGGGTGAAAAGGGTCATCCAAAAACACATAGCATGATTACAAGGGAACACACCACAACACACACACATCTAATCTAAAGATAAAGAAGAGGCCTCCCCCTAACACTCATTGACCAAGAGGTCATTCACTTCCTAATCTAGATCATTGTAAGGGGAAGGAAGATGAGCCTGCAGTGGTGGAATATTAAGGGGAGGAGCTTTCAACCCTCCTGCAACAAGGGCTAAGGAAGAAGGCCCTACAAGGTCTTCTCTATTCGGCTCTTTTGGAGCTATGATTAGCAATTTCACAAAGATCGCTAACAAGGCCGAAAATTCATCCAGAGAGTTCAACATGCACCTTATAGGAGTGCCATGTTGTACCTCAATGGACAAAGAGGGTGGCACCCGAGAGTCACCACTTGGATCACTGAGTGACTTGGGAGTGGTGACAAACTTAGGGGAAGTCGGGGCTTGCTCCATTACTAGGATGGAACAAGCTAGCATAGGACCACCTTTTGGAGAAGGTGGGATCCTCTTACACCCTCCATTATTGGAAGGGACAACCTCTGTCTTTTTCTTTGTTGGGGGATGCAAACTCCCCACAAATGAGGCGAGAGGCACAAAGGAAGAGGAGGAGGAGAAAACTATAGTAGATACCATCAAAGTATTAAACATATCTATGGGTTTAGAGAATGGCAGGATGTCTGGGGGGGACATCAACAAGGGCAGCTCAACTGAAGGAGTGATGAACACCTACACCATTTTAGGGTCAGTCGCATTCATACTCACAGTGGGAGCTAGAAGCGAGACTGAACTAGATTGAATGAAAGCAGAGGGGAGGAGAGAGGAGGACACAACGGGAGGCCCTAATATAGGGGTGGTCGACTCCTCTTCCTTCTACAAAGTGGCTTGCTCAGCTGGAAAATCCTTACGTCGATGCGTGTGCTCATGCGCAAGACGGTTTCTATGAATCTTTGAGAAAGATGGTGTCCACTATAGCTGTCTCTAGTGGAGGGATAGGCTTCTAGACAGGAGCAGGAGGAGTAGTTTGAGAGAGAATGAGGAGAGTCAGCTCTAATGCCTCAACAATGGGACTCTTCCCATTTACTACTTTGGGAGTGGAAGTGATGGGAGGCTGCGGCAGTCGAGACATATAGGATTCCCCGTGGGGACCTTTCCTTCTACCATATCAAATAGGCCTAGGCTCTGTGGGTAGAACAGGAAGCTCAAATGTGGGATGCTTAGGCTTTCGCCAAGTGGGCACCATAGGATTCCCTTGCAAGCATGAAACAAAATCTGATGGCGCCACAACAAGGTGAGAGGGAGCGTCAGACTAAGTAGCAGAAGAGGAAGAAGAAGGACCTTGCGAGGGCCTTTCTTCTTCTCTTCTATGGGCCTTGGCAGCATCACTATTACCTTTTAGGCATGCCCTATGTGAAACACCATAAGGTGATGGAGGGTACCTCACTCTAGGTGTTAAGTTCCCTTTCTTGTACTTTTGATATGTCTGGTACAAGAGGTGATTTTTGTTGCAAGTATGAGCAAGCTTGGTGGTGTTGTCATTAATGTTATCATTGATGTCAACACAATTCAGTATGTTGCAGATTGTGCATGTATAATTGAGATGTTGTTGAGATGTGAGTACATGGAGCTATCCTTATTATGTTGCAGATGTGTTGAAATGATGGGTTTCCAAGTTCTTTTGAGAAAATTAATAAAGAGAGAATTCAGAGTTATATAAGTGTTTAGAATGTGCTTCGGTATGTGCTCCACATTTCTCCTATGTTGATCCTATGCTTGTGCGGATTTGAAGGGTTGTTGTTGATGATTTTATGGTGATATATATTGATCTATAGCTTTTGGTTTGATGGAATTTGAAAGTTGTGTTCACGAGTGTGTGAACTGTTCTAGAAGAGTTGATCTTCTATGGACTGGGAGAAATGTTTATGCTCTGTAGTCCTCCGCTATTTTGTTTCAGATCTTGTGGATTTGGAATGTGTCTTATAATGGTGTTCTCTAGGTTATGGCAAAGATTCTTGTGGTTTGGTGATTTGAAAGTTAAGTTTCAAAGTTGTATGTGTTTGCATAGTCCGGATGGACTGATGGAAGGAGTTATGTGTTTGAAAGTTGTTACACTTGTTGTCGATGTATCTGGAAGTATCCAAGATGTGTTCTCATGCATATTGAAGCATGTTGTGTTGTTCGTGTGTTATCTTCTTGTTGGAAAGCGTGTACATCAATGTTCATTTGTGTTTTCATTAGGCTTGGCCAACCTGGTGTTTACACTTCATATGAAGAATTAAATTTAATTAAGGAAGTGTGTGGTTGATCTGAGACATTATTTTTTGGCTCTTGGTTAAGTGTTTAATTGGTTCACTCTACTTCCTTTCCACCACGAGAATGCTGAGTTACTGACCTAATTTGAATTTATGTAATGAAGCTTTTGTGGCTGACCTTGGAGAAATTTTCTAAGGTTGAAGATGCTATAAATGCAAGTTAAGTTGCAAAGATTTAGATGATGCAAAGTAACGAAGTAAGCCACAAATTAAAAGAGCAAAATTGTGCAAAAGTGAGTTGAGGTAGCAATACTTCATTGTGTTAGATTCTTGAAGGTAGTGAGCTGGAGGTTTCTGCAATTTTTTTGATCAAGGTTGTGGATGTGCATAAATTGCTGTGGTGGATCTTTTGTTTTCTTTTGTATCTGTAGGCAGTGAGCCTCCCTGTTGGATAGTGAGTCCTTTCTGTAGGTAGTGAGCCTTTGTATCTGGATAGTGAGTCCTCTTCTGGGTAATGAGCCCTTGGAAGTGAGCCTTTGAATTCGGTTTTACTATCTCTTTATATTGTGAGTTAATCCTCACTATGGTTTTTCCCTCATTGGGTTTTCCACGTAAAATTTGGTGTTAAGTGTGTTGATTTTTCTTTTTGTTATCTACATTTCATGTTCATACTTAATTACAAAACAATGTGGTTGTGAAGTTAATAAATGTTGAAGTTTTGAGTTTAATTTGGTGACAATTGATTCACCCCCTCCCCCTCTCAATTTTCTTGTGTGTTGGAGCCTAAAATTTCATGCAAACTTTTGCAAAATTTTAAGTTCCCATGATGAAAAATTTAATTTCAGCACTCAAGAGTACAGTTGGAAAATCTTCTCAAATGACCCACTTTGAAAAATCACAAAATGAGTCCAATGCAATTTCACGCAAAATCACATTGCAAGCATGTTTACATGACATATGGGAAATTGCACACCATATTTTAGCTTCCTACGATCTGATTTGACAAAGTTTCAAAATGCCAAGTTGAAGGGTTCTATGAAGGTTTGTTGTTTACACAGTGTTAAAACTACCAAAAGGGTCAACTTTGGAGGACAGTATTAAGCAACTAAAAGAGTATCATGACAAACCGATTGGTGTCTCAGATTCCTCCCACCTTAATCTACCTTCATGGAAATTTGCAGAGCCTCGGGACATCATTTGGTATTTTTTCAAAATCAAATCCAAATGGATTTTACACAGTTTTATGACTGCATTTCCAGAAAACTTTCACAGAGGTCAACTTTGATGCTTCATATTTTGTGAATGAAAATGCTTGGTGAAAAATCCCCTAGCACACATGTTCATTTGACCTAAATGAACCAATCTCCAAAGTTATAGCTTCACAGGAAGCGATTTGATATTTTTTTAAATAGCAAGTTGTTGATCTCCAATTGGATTTTTAACAGGGACAGTTGTAGAAACAACTGAGTAGTCAAATTTAAGAATTAATAGCTTTCAATTATAGTGACTTCATCACAAACCGTTCTACGAGCATGCTTCCCTATCACAACTCGATACTCTGGTGCATTTTTGTGGCCTTTGGAGATTGTTTGACCAATTTTCCACATCAATTTTGGAGGCTAGCTAACTCATTTTGGTCACTACAGAAAACAAATTCCAAATACTACCCAGTTCAATATGGAATGTGTTTTTGAATTTTCAATGGATTTAAGGCAAGCACAATGAAACATATCACAATAGATTATGCTTATGACAATTAAAAGGGGAGAGACCATGGACTCAAGATTCATGTCAAGAAAAAGCTCCACATTACAAAGTTGAGAAATAAATAAGAGGATAAGACAAAAAATAATGTGATTAGAAAATCAAAATAAAGGGAAATAAAATTAAAAGCCACTCTAATTTTTCTTGTGAAAAGCCATGTTTTATATGACATAGGACCAAAGTCTGAATATAATTCTAGATACTTGTGGTATAAGAAAAGATCTATAAACAGGGGCACCCACTAATGATCTTATGGATCTTGTCACACAAATTGTGGCATTTCATGTTAAGCACAATACGAAATTAGAGGAAGTACCACCAGATTTATAGAATATACACAAAGTAGATTTTTGAAAAGGCTTTGGAAATGTTCAAAATACCAATGTTGTGAAATGAGCTCACTTGTCAGGATGAAGAAGAAATAATTATCCTTGAAAACTTGGCTACTACAAGATCTAAAACAGTGAATTTAGGATATAGGGAAAAATACAGTATTTGGAGGCGATGGTCATGAAACAAAATGTCCTTTAGCAATAAAATCACAACCGATTTGGATGTTGTATATGCTTACTCTATTCCAAAAGACATAGAAGTTAAAAGAGTTTCATAAGAATATAGATTTTGATTGAACCCATATTTAAGAAAATGATAAGCATTCAAAAGCTCTATTTAGGCCCAATACACAATCTTGGCAATAGTTGTTGCTTGGCATCTATCATGTGAACTATATTATCTCATGTTATTTTAAAAGATCAAAACCCATTGAAGCATATGCCACAGTGGTCATTGAAAGGAAGGATTTTTCATCAATAAACATGCCTAGTAATCATGTGTTGACGGTCATGACAACCATATCCTAGTTACATAAATTTGAACAAAAAGGGCTCAATGGTGACTCTCTACTCAATGGATGAGGGTTTTAAGCAACATAAAATTCAGTAACATGAACAACCCAACTACGCATATAGTAGTTCATCGTGGACCAAACAAACAAAACACTCTCCACTAAGTTCGACATTATTGATGGCATTAGATGGTAAATGGAAGGAAGATTGGATCCTAATCTTCATGACATCTGCAATAATGAGTTTTGGTTCCTCTATGATTTTAGTTTCAAGCATTGTGAGCAGGAACAAAATACAAATTCTAATCTTCGTGATATTTGTGATTACATGAGGGTTGTGGAGGAGCAAACATTGCTACATACCCAGCAGATTAAAATTTAAATAGATTGACACACATTGGAGGCTCAACTACACTGAAATGAAGGACTCAAGGTTTTCATCATTATTCAAGCACATGATGTTCTTTGTATCTCAAGATAAACATTTATTGATTGGCTCAATAGGAAACGTATAAGGGTGATCCACTAGTTTGGTTAAATGAATTAGCTCATGCTATGTGCTACACAAAGGCTGCCGGTACTAATGATTTACATGTAAATTTCATCAAACATCTTGCAATGGTTAAGAGGCATAAGGAAGTTTGTGCGGCCTTGAGTATGACAGAGAGGGATTCTCAGTAGCCATTAAACCTCATATCTAATTATTGAAGATGCAGTTGATCTGTGATTGAGCTCTACCTCTCGAAAAGAAAAGGAGACTCTCAAAAATTCTCCCCTTGTCATAGAATATCATGTCAAAACCCTAAAATCAACATAGCAAAGCAAAACTTCAGTGGAGAGACCATTCCTATCACTGGGAGTCACTTCAAACTTCGAAGTCTCGCCGATAGCCCTATGTAAATTATGTCAGGGAGACTTAATTATATCGGCAGGAAATGACAGTGGAGTTGAGCGATGAAACGAAAAATGGAATTGAAGAGAAAAGAGGAGGTTTGTAGAATAAGGAAAGAAACCCTAAAATGTTCACATCAAATGAATGAAGCATCATAGAGAAACATTGACATCGATAGGAAAAGAGTTGTAGTCTCTTCGATTGCCCGAAAAATGTTGAAGAGCTTTGTCTCGAAGAGAATCCAATATCGATAGGAGTTTGCTCAAATTCTCCCCAATTCAATCTCCATACAGCGATATGAAGTAAATGATTCAACAGAGAGACTCTCCAATATCGGTAAGAGAAAGAGTGATTCTCTTCGACAAGGAAAGTCACGGTGAAAGATTAAGGGTGGATATAAATATTAGAATGGATGCTATTGATACAATATGGGTAAAAATAAAGAAGAGATTTAAATATGAAATTGCAGGAGTAATACAAAAGTGAAGACTTATTGAATAAAGGTAGAGACATAGAGTATTTTCTTTATAAGGTAGAATATTTTCACCGAAATATGAAATATTTTAACCAAGGGGGTTAGAAGTGGTTGATTTCTACTAAAAGAATATTTTATTAAATATGGTACGGGTAAAAGAGATGTGAAAATATAATGAATGATAATAAATCATAATTAAATTTCACGAGGAAAATGCAAAGGGAGTTAGAAGGGATAAATATTTTTACCCAAAGAACATATTGAGGATACATACATGTAAAAAGTGAAGTGAAAATTTCATGCAAAGGAAGATTATTAATGAATTAATTTTCATAAAGATGAGGATTAAAGTTGAATCATTTTATTTTTCCGAAGACAATTAATTAAAATGAAGAACTACAATAGACAGGTGCGAGAAGAGTCACAACTCTTGAAAATGCAATGTATATATGATGGTTGAAATCAAAATTTAAAATGATTATTATTAGAAGGAGGAATCAGTAGTAGGTTAGGAAATTATCAATAGTTGGATAGGTTGATCAGTTGCCTCAACAAAATATCATGTTGTGTATTGTAAAATCTTTTATATAATGGAGAAGAATGCATAAATTGGTGGTCCAACACTAGGGTCAATTGTTTGTTGTTAATATCTGATTATTTGGATGTCTCTAGATTGGTGCTTTCATATTACTTAAATTGGAGTGTTAGAACTCAATTTATCAAAACACATTTGTTGTTCTTGTGTGGTTTCATTAATTGGTTTCTCTCAGAGAATTAAATATCCTTTTAATAATCACAGTAATCTAGGAGTATCACTTGGATCAATAAAGAAGATCCCTATAATCGATAAAATTATCATACTGTCTCCAAATTGATTCTATCTTGTTATTCAAATCTACATTTGATTTTTCAAGTCACATTTGTTGCTTTTGTGTGATTTAGTTAACAGGTTCCTTCAAAAGGATTAAAATTTCCTATTAATTAATCACATTAATCTAGTAAGAATCATTTGGATCATTAAAGAAGAGTCTAATAGTTACATTTTTGCACGTTTATACAAGGTATAAACAATCACAAGTGCCAAGCAATTTGAATTGTAGCCAGTAATTAGGTCACACATCATTCACCTCTTGAATCCATTAGCCCAACAAGATTAGGCACTGGTCATACCCATTCGATTTTAGAATTTCAGAAAATCTTATCCATACATTCACATTTCAAATTTCAGTAGGAGTAAGTAAGCCTTCATCTATTCCACTTTATACCACTGTGGATAGATCCATAAATTCAACTAATTCATACAACTCTTAATCTGCTTCAACTATCAGGGTCCACCCGCCTAGGTTTAGCAGACCCTGAAGTGCATGGAGTCATCAACCATATAGGTTAACTCCATTCATTAGTTCAAAAACGTTGCAAGTCTGATCATAGATCCTGGAATCCTCTTAGGATTTGTGACCTGCATTTTTGAGACCTAACATTGTGCCTTTTAACAATTGGTATCAGAGCTTTGGTTCCTTGGTGTATAACTTAACCACTTAAGGAAGATCCAATGGTGCATCAGTTGGTGATCCTTATGTTCGATGGGTTCGATTATAGTGACTGGAAAGTGCAGATGAGAGGATATATTATTTCTCTTGGTTATAAAACTCTAAAGGGTATTGAGACGAAGTATGTTGCTCTGACGGGTGGTCTTACTATTGTAGATGAGGTTTCTGCTTATGAGGAGAATGAGAAAGCAAGGTATGCTATTTTCAATGCTCTATCTAAAACTGAGCAAACTACCTTTCATGCTAGACAAGATAAAGACTATTGGGTGATTAACAGTGGAAGGTCTAATCACATGACCAGAGATAAAATTAAATTCACTAAACTTGAAAAGTATGATGGTGGTTTGGTCATGTTTGGTGATGATTCAGGAGTGAAGATTGTTGGAAAAGGTTCTATTAGTTTTGATGGAATTCACAACACTGATAATGTTTATTATGTAAAGGGTTTGAGGCATAACCTATTGAGTGTTGGATAGAAGTGTAGCAATTGTTTTAAACTTGTGTTTCAGAATAATACGTATGAAATCAAAAAAGGATCCAGAGATATGGTTGTTGCTAGAAGGAGAACTCATGGAAACATCTATCAGCTTAAGGGTGTTGATGGTCAGTTCCTTGTATCTCAAGTCAATGAAAGTTGGTTGTGGCACCGGAGAATGGGACATGTAAACTTTGATAATCTGGTCAGGATCAATAAGAGATGTTGTTTGAGGTCTGCCTAGAATCACAAAGCCTGCTAATACTATTTGTAGAAGTTGTCAGTTGGGGAAACAGACAAGATGTAGTTTTAAGGGAAAAGAGAAATCTGCTACTAGAATGTTGGAATTAATTCATACTGACCTTTGTGGTCCAACTAGAATAGGAAGCCTAAATTGTGACAGGTATTTCATGCTCCTTATTGATGATTATTCTCTAATGACATGGGTTGCTTTTCTTAGAGAAAAGAATTAGGCTCTAGATAGGTTTAAGGTGTTCAAGGCAAGAGTGGAAAATGAAGTAAACCTGAGAATCAAATGTTTGAGATCTGATAGAGGTGCAGAATTCACTTCTAGTGAATTTAATATTATGTGAAGAGCATGGCATAAAAAGATATTTTTCTGCTCTGAGGAACCCTCAGTAGAATGGGGTAGTTGAGAGGAAAAACTAGATGGTACAAGAAGCTACAAGAACCATGATGAAAGAATAAAATATACTGGATGCGTACTGGAGAGAGGCAATACACACTATTTTTTATGTTCTTAATAGAGTTTAGATTAGAGGGAACAACACAAAGACTCCTTTTGAGTTATGGACCGGTAAGACTCCTACTGTGAAGTACTTTAAGGTATTTGGAAGTAGATGTTACATTAAAAGATATGATGAAAATCTTGGGAAGTTTGATGCTAGATGTGATGAAGGAATTTTTCTTGGGTACTCCACTACCAACAAAGCATATAGATGGTTCAATAAAAGATTGAGGAAGATTGTTGAGAGTGCTAATGTGAAGGTTGATGAGGACATGCACAAACCTATTGAGATAAGTGAAGTTGAACTTGATGATCCTATCTATGGACATGTACCTAAAGAAAATAAGAAGGATGATGATGAAGAAGAAGAAGAAGAAGAAGAAGAAGAAGAAGAACATATTGAAGAAGAAAAATAAATCCCAGAACCTACTATTAAGACTCCTAAGTATGTGTAGAATAATCATCTGAAGGAACAGATAATTGGAGATAAGAGTGAAGGTGTGAAGACTAGAAGCAAAGTAGTAGCTGAGGTAAATATGTGTTTACTTTCTAAAATAGAATGCAAATCTGTGTGTGAAGCATGTGAAGATGAGAGTTGGGCCAAAGCTATGAAAGAAGAGTTGTAGCAAATAGAAAATAATCAAACATGGGAATTAGTTCCTAGACCTATGAATAAGAATGTAATTGGTTCAAAATGGGCATTCTGGAATAAGTTGAATGAAAATGGAGAAGTTATCAGAAACAAAGCAAGACGTGTATGCAAGGGATACTCACAAGTTGAAGGCATAGATTTTGAAGAAACATTTTCCCCTGTGGCTAGAATGGAAGCTATTAGGATGTTTTTGGAATTTTCTACCTATAAGGACTTCAAAGTATATCAGATGGATGTCAAGTCAACATTTCTAAATGGTGAATTAGAGGAAGAAGTGTGCATGGAAAAACCTGAAGGATTTCAGTTATCAGACAAACCGGATATGGTTTGTAAGTTGAAGGCATTGTATGGACTGAAGCAAGCTCCCAGAGCTTGGTATGCAAGATTCGATAGATACCTGACACAACAAGGTTTCAGCAAAGGCTCTACTGACAATAATATTTACTTCAAATTACAAGGTAACAAAATGTTGATAGTGGTAGTTTATTTTGATGATATCATCTTTGGTGGAAATGAAGGCATGTGTAAAAGATTTGTAGAAGAAATGAAAAAAGAATTTGAAATGTCAATGATTGGTGAGTTGAATTTCTTTCTTATTCTTCAAGTAAATCAAACTAATAAGGGATATTCATTTCACAATCTAAGTATGTAAAAAATCTGTCGAAGAAGTTTGAAATGGATGACTCCAAGCCAGTTAGTACTCCTATGGTAATCGGATGTAAGCTAAGTAAAGATGATGAATCTGCTAAAACTAATCAGAGCAAATATAGATCTATGATTGGTGGGTTGTTGTATCTAACTACTACTAGACCAGATATTATGCATGCAGTATGTATAGTTGCCATATTTCAAGCAAATCCTAAAGAGTCACATGTTACAATAGTAAAGAGGATATTTAGATATCTTAAAGGTACACCAGATTATGGCTTATGGTATCCTAAGGGTGTTGATTTCACCTTGAGTGCTTATACCGATGCAGATTGGGCTGGTTGTGTGGATGACCGAAAGAGTACCAATGGCGGTGCTTTCTTTTTTGGTGGAAGATTGGTTTCTTGGTTGAGTCAGAAATAAGACTCGATTTCTTTATCCATTGCAGAAGTAGAATATATTGCTGCAACATCCTATTGTACATAGGTTTTATGGATGAAGCAAACTCTAAAAAGACATTGCAGTAATATGTGATGAGCCTATTCCTATTTTATGTGACAACACAAGTGCTATAAACATTTCAAATAATCCAGATGCATTCAAGAACAAAACACATATCTATCAAATATCATTTCCTTAGAGAGAAGGTGTTGGAGAATGAAGTCAAGATGGAGTATGTGACAACAACGAAAAAAATTACAGATATATTTACTAAGGCTCTTTCGAAGGATACTTTTGAGTATCTTAGGGAGAGGTTGGGGGTCATTGGCCCTCCGAACTAGGTTCACATGAAGGTGCATCAGTCCATTGGATTCACAAATTCTTCATTTATCTAGACTGATGAATGGGTCTACTCCGCAGGGGGATTAGAAATTATTTTCATTGTTGCAGTATGAATTGAATGGGTGTACTCCTAAGGGGCAGTAATCACATTTTTTATCTTTTCCATTGATGTCAAAGGGGGAAAGAAAGTCATGTGAAAAATAGTAAGAAAAGGAAGAAAAGGTGTTCTCCCATAATTTTGTGTAGGTTGTTCTCTTTGATGGTTTTTCACATCGTGTGTTGCCATCAATGACAAAGGGGGAGATTGTTGCAAGTGTGAGCAAGCTTGGTGGTGTTGTCATTAATGTTGTCATTGATGGCAACACAGTTCAATATGTTACAAATTGTGCATGTATAGTTGATATGTTGTTGAGATGTTTCGAGTACATGGAGCTATCCTTATGATGTTGCAGATGTGCTGAAATGATGGGTTTCCAAGTGCTTTTGAGAAAATTAATAGAGAGAGAAGTCAGAGTTATGTAAGTGTTTAGAATTTTCTCTAGTATGTGCTTCACGTTTCTCATGTGTTGATCCTATGCTTGTGCAAATATAAAGGGTTGTTGTTGATGATCTAATGGTGATATATACTAATTTGTAGCTTCTAGTTTGATGGAATGTGAAAGTTGTGTTCACCGGTGTGTGAATTGTTCTAACAGAATTGATCTTCTATGGACTGGGAGAAATCTTTCTACTCTGAAATCCTCTATTGTTTTGTTTCAGAACTTGCGGATCTGGAATGTGTCTTATAATGTTCTCTGGGTTCTGGCAAAGATGCTTGTGGTTTGGTGATCTAGAAGTTAAGTTTCAAAGTTGTATGTGTTTACACAGTTCAGATGGACTGATGGAAGGTGTTTTGTGTTTGAAAGTTGTTACACTTGTTGTGGATGTATTTGTAAGTATCTAAGATGTGTTCTTGTGCATAATGAAGTGTGTTGTGCCATATGTGTCTTATCTTCTTGTTGGAAAGTGTGTACATCAATGTTCATTTGTGTTTTCATTAGGTTTGGTTGACCTAGTGTTTACACTTCATATGAAGAATTAAATTTAATTAAGGAAGCATATGGTTGATCTGAGACATTTTTTTTTGGGTCTTGGTTAAGTGTTTAATTGGTCCACTCTCATTCCTTTCCACCACGGGAATGTTGAGTTTCTAACCTTATTTGAATTTATGTAATGAAGTTTTTGTGGCCGGCCTTGGAGAAAGTTTCTAAGGTTGAAGATGGTATAAATGCAAGTTAAGTTGTGAAGATTTAGATGATGCAAAGTAATGAAGTAATCCACAAATTAAAAGAGCAAAAGTGTGCAAAAGTGAGTTGAGGTAGCAGTACTTCATTGTGTTAGATTCCTAAAGGCAATGAGCTGAAGGTTTCTGCAATTTTTTTGATCAAGGTTACGGATGTGTATAAATTGTTGTGGTGGATCTTTTGTTTTCTTTTGTATTTGTAGGAAGTGAGCCTCCCTATTGGACAGTGATTCCTTTTTGTAGGCAGTGAGCCTTTGTATTTGGAAAGCGAGTCCTCTTCTGGGCAGTGAGCCTTTGTATTCAGTGTTGTTGTCTCTTTTTATTGTGAGTTAACCCTCACTGTGGTTTTTCCCTCATTGGGTTTTCCATGTAAAATCTGGTGTTCAGTGTGTTGATTTTTCTTTTTGTTATCTACATTTCATGTTCATATTTAATAACAAAACAGTGTGGTTGTGAACTTAATAAATGTTGAAGTTTTGAGTTTAATTTGGTGACAACTGATTCACCCCCCCTCTCAGTTGTCCTGTTCCTTTTAACACTTTCTAGGCAAGAGAGGACCAATGGTTGCAGGCCAAAAGTGATTTAAAGAATAACTTCCACACACAACCAGTGGTCTATAACCGGTGTCATGGATCACATGCACGAAACCCTCATGAATAAACTTCAAACATTTGTGCACAACTGAGGGAACTGTGTTCATAGCTACTAACCAGGGGATACCCAGCTTCACTCTAAAGAGTTCAGACCAACAAGGACCAACAAGGTGATGCTACCCAAGGGAGGTACAGAAAGACCGTTATGCATATAGATGGGGGTCACAAGTGCGTCATACCCATCTTTATGTAGGAAATTAATTAACATGATATCCTTAGTTATAATGTTCACCTGATACATCGGGTCAACAAGAACATTTGCTACAATGTTCCCATTGATTTGTGCAGGGATATAAAGAGGAGATGGTTCTCTATTAAAGCCCATTGGTAGGTCCTACAAGGTGAAGGTTATACCTGTACTACTACTCATAGGTTGTGTAGAGGGGATAGGTAGATATAGAAAAGAGGCCATCACACACACTAAACGATACTCTCACACAACCCCCCCCCAAAGGTTGTAAAATAGGACAGTGACCCAATTAAGGCTCTGTTATGCAACACTTACGAAACCTTCCAACTATGCCTACTAGGGGTTGCAAGTTGGGTTGCAAGGAAAAAGGCCCCACAACTATCACACCTACAACACTCCTAGAACACAAGGAAAGGAGCTTTCAGTACTGCTAAACAAAACCAAAATGGTTCACGTCAGGTTCACCAAAAATGTAAGAGATGGGGACCAACCACGTCAAGGCTCCAGGTCACGAAGAGCTGAGAGTGGAGGGCTTCCCTAACTTAGCTCACTCTAAAATATGTCCTAGGGTAAGGATCGAGAATGATGAGCACTATAACATAGTTCTACCACCCTATAGATCCTGAACTTAGGTTTGGGCTAGGCGAGCTAGTTTCTAGAGTCGGTACTATGTCTCAGAAAGCTCTATATCTGAGGACAGTAGAGTGGTTCTAGGACGACAACACGATGTGTTGGCATCTCTCGAGCATGTTGGAATCCATACAGTCAGAAAATAGTAAACACAATACAAACTAATCAAAAACTAACTAACAGCCTAGCTAGTTGGTTTTGACGAGAAAAAACAAAATAATAAAGTATGAAGAATAGAAACGAAGATGATAAAGCAAATAAATAAAGGCTAGGGTGATGAATATGATCTCACAAAAGTTCTTGTTCACCAACTTGCTCCACACGTACGTCCACCCACACACAAGCAAGAGGGAAAATTTTTGGGGTTGTATAGGGGCCTGCCTCAGTCAGACCCCTATTTTGGTGTTTCCACCTCCATGGACAACCAAAAAGAAACAAAGTAGAAATATGCGATAAAGGAAAGAAGAGAGAACAAAAATATTACAAATAGTATTATGCTACCTCTATCAAATCACAAAGGAGAGGAGTGAAATGTTACCACCTCCACCCAAAAGTTCACTAGCCAATGGAGGATATACGAACTTGGCAAGGTCACCACAACCGCAACTATGATGAAGGGAGGTCTCACAAGACTCCAAGCCCATGCTTCTATGGCTTGCTTCACACTTGCTATGTGGAGTTGTTGGAGTGTTGTTGTTGCAATGGAGTGTTGAAGTGTTGCTTGAGAGTGAAGTGAATGTTGGAAGTGCTAAGAGATGGCTTGAGAATGTGTGTAGAGATAAAATGAAGTGAGAATGAATAATTTGAAGGAAGAATGAGGAAGAGTAAGGCATTTTTGGGTCGATTGGTCAAAGAGGGACACTACAATTTGTCCCCAATCGGGAGTGTAATGCCTCTACCAACTTCAGATGCAAGAATCCATCAAGGACGATAGCGCACCACATGGATGTCTACAAACCATGTGTGCATCCCTGAAAAATATTCTCTCACCAACAAAAAGGACAGATGCCAAGTGGAAGGAAAGCAGTTGGGTGATGTGGAATTTTGCCTTCAAATTTGATTTTCTAAGGTGAGGGTATGTGAAAAGAGAATTTGCATAAGGGGTGCAAATTCATTCCTATACAGATGTACATCAAAGAAATTTTCTATTTCATTTATCCATATTAGTGGATCCTTCCCATCAAACTTATGCATATCCACCTTTGGTATTAAATTCCTAGATCTCGTATGAGTATTAACATTTGGATCAAGATTAGCTGATGTAGATGATTCACCTCGATTACTTGAGACATCCTTTCTTGGTCCATCTATGTAAGAACTTAATATGCTTCATATGTTAGTTATATCTCCTCTTAGGCCACTTATCTCTATCTTCACTAATGAAATGTCTTCCTTGACCTTGGTGATTTCCTCATGGGGAGTAATATTCTCTATTATTACCCCATCCTTATCAGGAGACTTCCTTGGTGTGACAACATTATTTTTTCCTCCTATTTGAGGCCCCGACATGATGGAAAAAATAATTTGAAATAAATCACACAAATTAAATTTAAATTACCTAAAAAATTTAATGTAACTTTCTAGGGCCAAGATACCACTTACCAAGAAAAAACTCCAAGAAATTAGCAAATTTACAACCTTAAGAGCAATTTTTTGGAAACCCTAATTTTTTAATAACTTGCTTATTTTTGCTTCAATTTCTCCAAATTTTGGAATTTATGCTTCTCTATTATATCTTCAAAAACCCAATCTAAATCATGTTCCAATTTAGAAGGATTTGAGAGACATGCACCTTCCAAATAAATTGGGTAGAAACCCTAATTCTAAAATAATTCACTCAATTCTACTCCAATTTCTCTAAAATATGGACTTTAGATTCTTGAATAAGGTCTTAAAAAACCCTTTAAAATTAGAGAAAAATTCTCCAAAATCTAGGAGATATTTGTTTCACAAAATGACCTCTAGAGTTGAAAAAAATGCCTTGTCACAACGGTGCCAAGATCATGCTCTGATACCACTTGTAATGAAACAACTTGCACAAGAAGAATACAATATAAAATATGTTGAAAATAATTTATAAGAATATGCCACTATGAGGGGGAAACATCCTAATCCACTTCGAGGGGGATACCTCCAATGGTCTTCAATAGGAACACAATACTCAACATGATCAAATAAGACTCACAACCTCCTATATATACCTATTTATGCCTACGATATCACCCATATTGACTTAGATAACCCTATATAAGCCTTATACTGACCTAACTAACTAAATAATAATATAATAATGATAACATGACTTAATTAGGAGTTAAGATAGTCACAAGCTAACTATTCATAACCCAATATGTACTAATATTAAGGGCATAACAAAATGCTTCATAATAAATACCTTATTTGAAGCTAAAGGATTTTCATATAATTTTTCCAATGTTTGCATCAACTCATTCATTTTATTCACTTTTGAAATATTAAATGCCTTCTATGGGGTGAGACACAATCGAACACTGCCCAGTGCCTTTTTATCTAGAATATCCCATTCCTCATCAGCCATTATCATCAGTTTCTTTTCTTTCCCTTCCAACAACCACCATAAATATTTTTGATAGAAATAGTCCTCCATCTACATCTTCCATAACTAATAGTTTTGCCCATCTAATTTATCTACTTTCAATTTACCCTCATCTTCCATTACTCCCACTCAACTATGAGACCTTCCTGCCAAGGATAATGAAACACAAACCACTCTAATAGTAGAATTCATGCAAATGTGGAAGTTTTATAGAAATAGTGTATAAAGAACATGAAATCAATCGTGAATTGAATTGGAAGTAGAAATACAAAGATTGGGTTGAGTGTCATTGATTGAATTGGCTAATATAATGAAGTTGACCTATATCACATTGTGTGACAAGATAAAATAATAAAATAATTCTATAGAGGAAAATTATGTAAATTAAATTTGGGTCTTCATAGCTAGAAAATAAAAATAAAAAATATTAGAAGATTCTAGTCAAATCTATTTAGTTGAATTTTCTCCTCAATTACATATTAGTTTGGGGTTCTAATCTAGTATTTGCGACCTTGCATAGTAACAATCATCCAAGGCAATTAGAATGTGGCTATTTATATAATCCTACATATTTTTCTTATATTAAGGTCATGGTACATGGATTAGTGTTAGGAATAATGATTCCTACAAACTTATCATCCAAGTGGATTTCCATAAATAATTTAGTTCAACAATGGTTGGATGAAGAAGTAATACTATCTATATAGAAGGCATCATTTTGTAGACTTGGTTGGATGATCTTATCAAAAATGAGAAATTTCTTGGTTCATTACAATTAGGAGTGTCTTAGATACTAGTTGGTTGGATGCACAATAGAAGGATTTGAGAGACAATTTAGAAGAATCTTTTACAAGTTGACAATATTGAAATGCAAGTTATTTGAAAGAGATTTGAATATGAGAAATACTTAATGAAGTCAAGAGTCGAGGCCAAAAACCTTGTTCTCAAAGAGAGTGGATTTCCTTACAGTGAATTTATGAATAAATTCGCAATATCATATATCCACATATCCAACATTGTCATGGTTCAAGATGACAAGCTAAGCAATTTCGTGATTCAAAGAATTGCTTTCCACCAGGTTGTATTCTCTCTATTGTAGATTTCTTTGAGAACTATACATTTAGCCCTCAAACTGAGATTCAAAGTCAATATTATCATTCAGAGCAAGTTGTAATCTTTGTGCAAGTTTGCTATGAGCATGCCAAGTTTCATGTAGATGGTACACAAAGTAGCAAAGATGATCGAATTATCATCAAAGAGGTTCACTTTTATATCAGTGATGATACGGGTCATGATAGAAACTATGTAGCTCATTGTTTCAGAATGTTTTTTGAAGACTTGAGACGACATGGCATAAATGTTGAACATTGGATATGGTTTGATGGATGTGTTTGTAAGTGTCAAGTTTTTTTAAAATTTTCAATTTATTTACTTTTAACTTTGAGACTTAAATTGTTCAATTACTTATATATAATATGTTGTGTACACATGTACATGTACATGTGTATATATATGTGTGCACACATTTATATCTAGTTTTTTGAAACTAATTTGGTTTGAATGTGATTATTTGTAACTTCATTATAGGACAATTTAAGTTTGCACAAGCTTTTCTTGGTTAAGCCATCAACCTGCTAGACATGGCACCAATTTTTTGTGGAATTTTTATGAGTGGACATGGAAAAGGAGAGCACGATGGAGTAGGAGAATGTGTGAAGCATGCACTTTGTCAACATGAACTTGCAAGTAACGCCATATATATGGAATCTAGATATTTTTAAAAAAAAATCTATTTAAACTAAATTAAATTCTTTTAAACCTCAAGTAACAGGTGACAAATTTTTCCAACATGTGTACTTGCAATTAATGCCATACGGAATGCAAATGAAATTGTTGAATGGTGCAAAATTCATTTTTCCGCTCACAACTCAACATACAACACAGTATTTTTGGGAAGTTATAGGTGCATCTAGTCAAAATTTGTTATTTGAATTTCAAAGTGTGTGTACATGATTTGATTAAATTTTCAAATATATATATATATATATATATATATATATATTGACTTAAATTAATCACTTGGATGTTTGTAATTTATAGATATTGATCAATCAAATCCTTATAATTGTCAAACAATTAATGGTATTAGAAGTTTGCATCAAATCATGACAACAGGAGGTAGTAGGCCTTATGCAATTAATGTGAGAGAAAAATCATGTTTTGTGTTGATTGCATTGAGGACAATCCAAATATTGTTCAATGTGAGAATATTAGAGATGGGTATGTTTCATGATGGGAAATGAAACAATTAGTATCAATGCCTCCTTTTGAAGAAAATGACAATGTTGATGACTATGATCCTCTATATTCAACTGATTATAAACATGTATTTGATTTAGTTGTTACAGGTAATATATAAATTGATTAAATTAAGATTGATTTATATATGAACTACAAGTAAGTTTCAAGCATGTTTATAATATTTATTTATATATTAAATATTTATAGTTTTTACTACATGGTGTGTGCACAAGAGATATTTTTGTTGGTGTTGCAAATCCTGACAATGCGGAAGGTGTATATTACTATCTACTAAGATGTATGCAACTAAAATTCAAATTGGTGGAATCGATGACAAATGGAAATGGACAAGAGTATCCCATTGGATCAATTGTTATTGAAGGCACATATTATCAAAAAATAAAGATAGATAAAAATGGTATTATATTTATTGATTATATGCCAGGACAAAAAGTTCCACATTATAGTCACTTAGTTATAGCAAAAAAAATAAATTTAGAAACTTGACCTAAAAGAGGGCGTGCCAAAAAAAAGTGGAGGTTGCCTATTGAAGATAATAAAAATATTTTAGAGATAATTAAAAACAGAGAGGATCCAGATTATGTGTACCAGGAGCTTTAAGTTATTTTTTGGATATATATATATATATACTCAAAAAAATTATATATATATATATTTGTATCTATATTGATTGGACATGTGACATGATTTAGAATGGGTTTTTTTCAAAGGATTGGTCATTTATTTCCAATTATATTTAAATTTGTTCCATGTGGAATTCTTAAGTTCAAGAATCTTTGATTTCATTTACATTTGAAACTCCACTTCTAGCATCATCTAGATCACTTTCTTTGCTTGTACATGTATTTATTCATACATGTATTTAAAGATTATATGGAATTCTTAAGTTCAAGAATCTTTTATTTCATTTGTTCAACTCCACTTAAATATGCTAGATCATAAATGCTTGATACAAAACCTAGTGACTTTAAAAATGTTTGTTCAAATTTTGCCTAAATTCCTTTAAATCATCTATTCCAGTTGCATTTTTATGTTGGACATGGAATTCTAAAGTTCACTTGAATCTTCGATTTCATTTACATTCAACTCCACTTATATGCTAGATCATATAGGCAATGCAAAACCTAGTGACTTTTTAAAAGTTCACATTTTGCTTAAAATCCTTTAAATCATCTATATTCCAATTGTATTTTTATGTTGGACATGGAATTCTTAAGTTCACTTGAATCTTTGATTTCATTTGTTCAGAAGTTCCTATTTATGATCTATTTCCAATTTTGCATAAATTTATGTTCCATGGAATTCTTTTAAAGATTCAAATAAAACACTCAACCTCCTATATTACACATTCATCTTCTTTTTGTAGATTGGTGTTCATGCATTTTTCTACTTTCATAATGAATTTGCTACTTTATCAACCTTATTTTTCTTAATTCTCTTTGGAACCATAACTTTTTCATATAGACTTGAAATAAGGTGTAATTTTTGAACTTGCATAATTTTTAAAGATGAATTCAAATATGCAAAAAAATAAACATTGTCTACCATATAGGGCCTATTTTGAAACTTTTAATTAGAAATTCCTTACTCACCATGAGAGAAATTATATTCTTTTCAAATCACCTCTCCCCAATTAGGGATGTTTTGGTCCCCAAAATATTAGAGACTTAATAGATGAGGGTATAAGAATCCCCAAAAAATTGACACATGTGTCCTAACATCTTGCATTGTAATACAAAAATAAACCAAATTTTAGTAAAACTTTGTCTCAAAGTATCTTGATGATACAATTCAAAAATTCTTTAACAAAAATTCAAATTTCCAACATTAGTTTACTCTAGAGGAAGGGTACATGTGTTACCATTCATTTTACCATGAGTACTTTATATAACCATCCTTTCCAAATGATTACAATGTGTAGATTCATTTTAATTGCTAGTGGAATTAACTTTTTATCCATTTTTATGGCCTTAAATTTATTAGAATTGGAAGAGGAGGTGTTACTAGAGCTTTCTCAAGATAATGAGAATGTAAGTGTGTTTCATCTATATTAGCTAGTTTAGTAAGTATTTTTTCCAACCTTACTACAAAATGAAATATTTTTATCTAAAGTGAGAGTGTGCATACTAAAATACATCTCAAGATGAGTGATCCAATTGCCAAGCTCCTTTGTATTTATTTCTCCTTCAAATGGTGGTATTTCAATATTGGCTTCCACCTTGAATAGAGACTTGTTTGAAATACTTAAAACTTCAAGAATCTTTGATTTCATTTGTTCCACTCCACTTATAGTGCATCATATGCAATACAAAACCTCTAGTACAACTTAAAATTTTTCATTTTTCCTAGAAATTCCTTAACTCATCTATTTCCAATTGCATAAATGTGTATTAAATTATATGGAATTCTTAAGTTCAAGAATAGATTTGATTTCTTTTACATTCAAATCCACTTATAGCTCATCATCTAGATCACTTTCTTTGCATGCACAATCAAATTCATGTGTATTAGATTATATGGAATTCTTAAGTTCAAGAATAGATTTGATTTCATTTACATTCAACTCCACTTATAGCTCATCATCTAGATCACTTTCTTTAAAGACACATCCATTTTTGTAATTAATTGTACATCCATCTTTTTAAATTTACAAAGAGCAACCATCCTATTCCAACATTTTTATTTCTAAGGTTCAATGCTTGCAATTAATTAAAGGATGGTTTCAACATTAATCAAGATTGACTTTAAAGAAAAAATTAATATGTGTAACTCTAATTTTGATCAAGAACATATTTAAGGAAAAAAAATTAAGGTACAAACTTGCTAAATAAATAAAACTATAATAATGCATGATGTAAATCATAAAAAGTGTTCAAACTGTAATAAAGTGTATAAAAAACTTCATGTTTCAAACCATAATAATGTATGAATGTGATGTAAATCATAACAAGTGTTCAAACCATAATAATGTGATGTAAATCATAAAAAGTGTCTCCAACATAATAATAGTTCAAACCATAATACTGTAAAACATGTAAAACAACTCAAAAAGAGGGATATCTATTATGAATAGAATCATTTGATCCCTTCCTCGATCTCTCCCTCGATCCATGTCCTGATCTTGACCGTCGTGATCCATGTCCTGATCCAAGTTGTATGGATCCATGTCCTAATCCAAGTTATCTCGATCGATGTCCTATGCCCCGTCCCAAGCCCTACACAAGTTCAAGTACACATGTAATTTAATTTAATACATGCATGTGTACATATATGTAAAAATATCTAAAACTTACAATGTACAAGTTCAATGTGTTCAAATTTACATCAAGTAATTAAAATTTTTATTATTTAAATGTACCTCAGCTATATAATGCATGGGATCGCCGCCATGCTCCAAATTTCTAAACTCTAAAATATCACCATACTGCTAAAAAAATTCAAATACATGATTTCAATCAAGAGTTAAAGAACTAATTTAAAATAAGTTTTATTTAAAATATATGTATGCACGTGAATTTTTTGAACACAATTTATATATATAAATTATTCAAGTACCCACCGTGCCTCCTTGATGGCTCCACCAATCCCACTAATAGCACAAGAATGTAAAGACACCGCAGGGGGATTTGTAGTTGGTACAATATCAGTGCCCAAAAGAAGCTAATTATATGTGCCATGAACAAGATCAGGTTCCTTAGTAACCTCGATGTGATATGGAACATGCTAAGGACCTAGACAAGCAGTAGGATCAATAGAAGCATGTTGCACATGGGATCATGTAGGCTGGTGTGGAATATCTTGTGAAGTTGCCACCCCATGGATCGTATGTGTAGCAGGATATCATTTTCTAATAAAGACCTGTACCTGATCAAGAGGGATCACATGGTCCTCACTGATGACTTGGTAAGCTGAAAGTAAATCCAAAACGAAGACTCTACACACATTACGCAAAATTGTGTCACTCATATGGGCAACATCTGATGGAGTTGGTAGATCGACTTGAATAAATGGGTCATAAGATGAAGATGTAGCCTCATTGGCAAGAAGGCTAATCCATGGCTGGAATAAGTATCTACCAATGCGATCAGATGACATCTGATCACCCTGTGTAGTAATAGTGGCAATACTATCAAAAATATGGGATCTAGTGGAGCATGTTGTTGATTCCCTTGTTGCTTCCAATTCCAAACATTTTGGTAGAACTAAAAGGTTTGGACCAACTGATGCCCTCGTGTTCACGGGCGGTGGAAAATCTCAACGTATATACTTAGGTTTTTCAGAAAATCTGCCTCTACCTTGTCCAACATGCCTAGGATAAGATGTGTAATCCACATCTATCTGTAAATGAAACTCTACACATAACTATTTGACAAAATATAGTGGCAGCTCATCATTGTGAGACCATCTATGATAAGCTGCCAACCATCTAGGATATATGAATGGGGCAGCAAGATCATCTACACACCTCATCACCATATATCCTCTAATTCTAGATTTTTTCCTCTATAAAAAGGAAAAATGGTAAACACATTTTCTTGTGAAACTAACTTGCTAACATCTCTCCATTTCTATGTACCAACAACACTCCTCACAAGAGATGAATAAAATTGCTCAATTCCCATATCATCATAAGGATTGAATGATCGAATTGTCCCAATCATTCATAAAATCATGTCTCTAGTATTGACTAATCTATCTCTATTAGCCAAATTAGGGGAGTTGTGAATTGTTTGATCTAAACATCTCAGTGCATTTTCTAATCTAGCAATACTCTCCTCATATAAATTTGATCTAGCCTAAGCATGTTGCTCAAACTGGGGAGAATGGTGAGATCCCTGATCATCAACCATATATATATGTATATAAATAAAGAGATCTGCATATCATTAAAATAAAATATATGATAAACAAATTACCAAATTTCAAAACTAAAACATATATTTAAATTACAAATTTATCAAGTTTCAAAACTAAAACATTTTTAAGTTACAAATTTATCAAGTTTCGAAAAACTTTAAAATATTTTTAACTTTATATATCTAATGAGATAGAAAGTTATAGATCTATGAAATAGAACCTTCTACAACTTAGATTGACATAAGAAATGACAACTCCAAAGAGACTTGATATGTATATATGTTTCAATATGTATATATGTATATATATATGCATATGTGTATGTATGCATGTATAAATGTATGTATGTACATGTACATATATGTATATAATACATACTTACTTACACATATGTATGTACATGTATATATAAATACATATATACATACATGTACATATATACATATATACATGTACATACATACACATATGCACATACATACATACACATGCATACATACATACATATACATATATGTACATGTAACAACATACATGTACATATATATATATATATATATATATATATGTATGTATGTATGTATGTATGTATATGCATGTGTACATATATACATATGTATGTATATACATACATACATATATACATATACATACATACATGCATGCATACACACACATATGTGCATACATACATACACACATACACACATGTAAGATTAAGATTAGGGTTATTTATTTAGAGTTAGATTAGGTAAGAGTTATAATTTAATTAGGGTTTAATTAAGGGTCAACAATGGTTAGAGATCAATTAGGGTCGAGTAAGATTGAAATAAGGTTAGAGTTAATTTTAGGGTTAAGGTTAAAGTTCAAATAAGGTTAGATGAATGGGACAAGGGGCAGATTTTATCTTATCATTTTTGCACTCATTGAATATGACAAGTTGCTACATAATATAGGTGGTAAGAAATTGCTACTACTAGTCTATATTTTCTCTCTTTGGAGGGTTTATGATGTAGAGGCATCATACCAACAACCTTCATTCTTCAGGGTAAATCAAACCCCATTTGAATCAGGAGAAGATCAAATTTAACAAATTCACTACTCTTTTCATCAAACTCTCATACAACTTCCTTTGATTCTTCAATTCTACAAAACTTCAAGACAACAAGTTAGTATTCCAATCCACCATAACCATATTCCATATCAAGTTGATCAAAATCAGACAAAACTCAAATCAGGACCTTTGAAAACAATCCCCTCATTCACCATGCTCAT
Source organism: Sequoia sempervirens (assembly GCA_007258455.2). Classification (NCBI taxonomy): domain Eukaryota; kingdom Viridiplantae; phylum Streptophyta; class Pinopsida; order Cupressales; family Cupressaceae; genus Sequoia; species Sequoia sempervirens. The sequence continues at coordinate 1,008,901,712 of VDFB02271358.1, read as the reverse complement.
TAGCCTCTCATTCCAACCAAGGAAATAAAACAACTAAACCTTGCATCTCTGCTATTAGCCCATTACCAGACCATCAAATCATTGTATTTACCATGTTTTGATTGCAATAGTCCATTTACAAATTACAAACTCTTGATACAACATAATCATTATTATTATCTTGTAGTCAATCATCAATCTGCTCAAAGGGTTCACATTACTCACTCATCCAATCATCAAAGTCAACAAACCTGTCTTCTACACCTTATCCCAACTTAGAAACATCTTTAACAACATGAATAGAATAGTATTCAAACATTACCAATCACTCTTTTCACTATTTCATCAAGTCTCCACTATCTATGAAATGAAAGCACTATTTGACCATTAGGACTCCATACCCTAAATCGAGTAAAACCCATAAACCAAATTCAAATTCCAAGAGCCAAACACATATTTAGAGACTTTTACTGTCCTCGTCACCATAATAAAAGCTTTCAATGATTTGTTTGAAAGAAACTATCAGATCCTTTGACTGTACGCTAGAAAAGGCTACTAAATTAGGCCTTATTTGTAAAGGAGGTCACCTTTAGACTACTCCAAATCTCTTACCAACCATAAAAATGCTTTATTTACATCATGAAACTCAAGATTTTATCATCTTTAAGAGTGGAGAAACTTAAAAACACACTGATCTACCAAACCCTTGTTATAGGCTGAAAATACAAACAATAGTGAGGGTTTCTTGCATAAAACACTTGCAAACCTCCAGCACACCGGCCACCACTTGAAACATGCTTTAATATGTCTTCCACAACCTTTGAAACCATCACCAAGCCCGTACACATTCTATTTCTCCTTTACCCTGCTTGTAACCTCCATTTTCAAGGGTAAAACTCAGAATTTTGTTTTGAAACAACATCATATCCTTGCACCTTTCATCTTCTACTGTCCTACCACCACACAAAAACACACTAAAAACATGAAAATACACTAATTACAATCCATCCCATCGACCTATTATGCTTACATCGATGGGATGGAGACCCTATTCTTTAAAAGACTCTCAAACCCTGTTTTAAGGGTTTAACAAATTCAAGTCTCCAAAGCCCTTCTAAACTGAAAGATTCTTCTTCAAAACACTTCAAAATAAGGATTGATTCACTGCCTCATAAAGAACAAAAAATTTATAACCCCTAGACCTCAGTATAGCCCGTACAGGGATTGGTAAAAGAAAAGAAAACTCAAAATTTTGCAGAATAGAGTCTTTATTTAAAAAAAATTATTACAAGAATACAATGAATCCCTTTTTCCTCACCTTACAATGATTTTTATAGCTTTTTCCTTATTAGTAATTTCCTTTCCAACTTCCCATCAGTGCAAACTACCTCATAACTCCTCATATTCCTGATTTTCTTGTTTTTTGTCAATTTAACAACTTATTGCAATATAATCAAATTTTCCATTTTTCATCTCCTTAACTTCCTTGGACCTATTACATGGATTAAATACATTCAAATTAATCATTACATGGCCTTGAAACATTATTTTAGGCTTCAACACACAAATTTTACAAATTATCCTTTTGAAGGCATTACATGATCTAGGTGCTCCTGCACCATACAACCAACCAACTGAAACTTTCAAAGTCCCTTGGAAGCATGCTTGTACCTGCAAAACAAAATAAAAATTTCCTTGTTCTACTTCTTCATCTGCATTTTTCTTTTCCTTTTTGTATTACTTGTCTTCACTTTATCTTTGCTTTCTTTTGTCATTTTTTTTTCCTTTCATCTCTATCTTCTCTTTTCCTTTTTTCCTTTCTCATTCTTCATCATTAGGTTCACAAAATTTTTCCTCTTTCAAAAGGACATAGGACTATCCTTTTCATCTTTTCACCAACTCTTTCTCAACCAAGGACACAGAACTATCCTTGCACACTTTTTTTGACCTTCTCTTAACCAATCTTCTCTCCTTCTTTTCATCTTTTCATCTACTCCCATTAGTGGAGTATCCTTCAATAGGGTTGCAACTCTTCCAGTGCTTCTTCAAACATAAATCCATCAGGTTCTAACTATAACACAACTCAGCAACCTTCTTTGCCTCACCTAGGTGTCTTTGCTTTGCTCTCCCTAGTCTCTTGGACTTTCTCACTGCAGCTTAGATGGATAAGCACCTGCAACCAACGAACAATCTCAACCTACTATCAACAAAAACTTAATCACAAACAACTTTCCCAGAGCATCTTCAGGCTCTGATACCAATTTGATGCAGAGGCATCATACCAACAACCTTCATTCTTCAGGGTAAATCAAACCCCAATTGAATCAGGAGAAGATCAAATTTAACAAATTCACTACTCTTTTCATCAAACTCTCATGTAACTTCCATTGATTCTTCAATTCTACAAAACTTCAGGACAAGTTAGTATTCTAATCCACCATAACCATATTCCATATCAAGTTGATCAAAATCAGAAAAAACTCAGATCGGGACCTTTGAAAACAATCCCCTCATTCACCATGCTCAATAGCCTCTAATTCCAACCAAGGCAATAAGACAACTAAACCTTGCATATTTGCTATTAGCCCATTACCAGACCATCAAATCACTGTATTTACCATGTTTGGATTGCAATAGTCCATTTACAAATTGCAAACTCCTGATACAACAAAATCATTATTATTATCTTGTAGTCAATCATCAACTTGCTCAAAGGGTTCACATTACTCACTCATCCAATCATCAAAGTCAAAAAACCTGTCTTCTACACCTTATCCCAACTTAGAAACATCTTTAACAATATGAATAGAACAATATTCAAACATTACTATTCCCTCTTTTCACCATTTCATCAGGTCTCCACTATCTATGAAATCAAAGCACTATTTGACCATTAGGACTCCATACCCTAAATCTGGTAAAACTTCCAATAGCCAAACACATATTTAGATACTTTTATTGTCCTCATCACCATAATAAAAGCTTTCAATGATTTGTTTGAAAGAAACTATCAAATCCTTTCACTGTATGCTGGAAAAGGCTAGTAAATTAGGCCTTATTATCAAAGGAGGTCACCTTTAGACTACTCCAAATATCTTACCAACCATAAATAGTCTTTAGTTACATCATGAAACTCAATATTTTATCATCTTTAAGAGTGGAGAAACTTAAAAACACACTGATCTACCAAACCCTTGTTATAGGCTGAAAATACAAACAACAATGAGGGTTTCTTGGATAAAACACTTGAAAACCTCCAGCACACCGGCCACCACTTGAAACATTCTTTAATATGCTTCCACAGCCTTTGAAACCATCACCAAGCCTGTGCACGTGCTATTTCTCCTTTACCCTGCTTGTAACCCCCATTTTCAAGGGTAAAACTCAGAATTTTGTTTTGAAAAAACATCATATCCTTGCACTTTTCATCTTCTACTATCCTGCCACCACACAAAAAAACTAAACACATGAAAAGACACTAATTACAATCCATCCCATCAACCTATTATTCCTACATCGATGGGATGGAGACCTTATTCTTTAAAAGACTCTCAAACCCTATTTTGAGGGTTTAACAAATTCAAGTCTCTAAAGCCCTTCTAAACTGAAAGATTCTTCTTCAAAACAATTCAAAATAAGGAATGATTCACTGCCCCATAAACAACAACAAATTGATAACCCCTAGACCTCAGTACAGCCCGTACAAGGACTGGTAAAAGAAGAGAAAACTCAGAATTTTGTAGAATAGAGTCTTTAAAAATTTTGATTACAAGAATACAATGAATCCATTTTTCCTCACCTTACAATGCTTTTTATAGCTTTTTCCTTCTTAGTAACTTCCTTTGCAACTTCCCATCGGTGCAAACTACCTCATAACTCCTCATATTCCTGATTTTCTTATTTTTTGTCAATTTAACAACTTATTGCAATATAATCAAATTTTGCATTTTTCATCTCCTTGACTTCCTTGGACCTATTACATGGAATAAATACATTCAAATTAATCATTGCATGGCCTTGACACATTATTTTAGGCTTCAACACACAAATTTGACAAATTATTCTTTTGAAGGCATTACATGATCTAGGTGCTCCTGCACCATACAACCAACCAACTGAAACTTTCAAAGTCCCTTGGAAGCATGCTTATACCTACAAAACAAAATCAAATCTTCCTTGTTCTACTTCTTCTTTATCTGCATTTGTCTTTACCTTGTCTGTATCACTTGTCTTCACTTAATCTTTGCTTTCTTTTTTCATCTTTTTTTCCTTTCATATATATCTTCTCTTTTCCTTTTTGCCTTTCTCATTCTTCATCATCAGGTTCACAAAATTTTTCCTTTTTCAAAAGGACACAGGATTGTCCTTTTCATCTTTTCACCAACTCTTTGCTCAACCAAGGACACAAGACTGTCCTTGCACACTTTTCTTGACCTTCTCTTAACCAATCTTCTCTCCTTTTCATCTTTTCATCTACTCCCATCAATGGAGTATCCTTCAACAAGGTTGCAACTCTTCTAGTGCTTCTTCAGACATAAATCCATCAGGTTCTAACTGTAACTTAGATGGATAAGCACCTACAACCAACCAACAATCTCAACCTACTATTAGCAACAACTTAATTACAAACAACTTTCCCAGAGCATCTTTAGGCTCTGATACCAATTTGATGCAGAGGCATCATACCAACAACCTTCATTCTTTAGGGTAAATCAAACCCCAATTGAATCAGGAGAAGATCAAATTTAACAAATTCACTACTCTTTTCATCAAACTCTCATGCAACTTCCTTTGATTCTTCAATTCTACAAAAATTCAGGACAACAAGTTAGTATTCCAATCCACCATAACCATATTCCATATCAAGTTGATCAAAATGAGACAAAACTTAGATCAGGACCTTTGAAAACAATCCCCTCATTCACCATGCTCATTAGCCTCTCATTCCAACCAAGGCAATAAGACAACTAAACCTTGCATCTCTGCTATTAGCCCATTACCAGACCATCAAATCATTGTATTTACCATGTTTTGATTGCAATAGTCCATTTACAAATTACAAACTCTTGATACAACATAATCATTATTATTATCTCGTAGTCAATCATCAATCTTCTCAAAGAGTTCACATTACTCACTCATCCAATCATCAAAGTCAACAAACCTGTCTTCTACACCTTATCCCAACTTAGAAACATCTTTAACAACATGAATAGAACAGTATTCAAACATTACCAATCCCTCTTTTCACTATTTCATCAGGTCTCCATTATCTATGAAATGAAAGCACTATTTGACCATTAGGACTCCATACCCTAAATCGAGTAAAACCCATAAACCAAATCCAAATTCCAAGAGCCAAACACATATTTAGAGACTTTTACTATCCTCATCACCATAATAAAAGCTTTCAATGATTTGTTTAAAAGAAACTATCAGATCCTTTGACTGTACGCTAGAAAAGGCTACTAAATTAGGCCTTATTTGTAAAGGAGGTCACCTTTAGACTACTCCAAATCTCTTACCAACCATAAAAATTCTTTAGTTACATCATGAAACTCAATATTTTATCATCTTTAAGAGTGGAGAAACTTAAAAACACACTAATCTACCAAACCCTTGTTATAGGCTTAAAATACAAACAATAGTGAGGGTTTCTTGGATAAAACACTTGAAAACCTCCAACACACCGGCCACCACTTGAAACATGCTTTAATATGTATTCCACAGCATTTGAAACCATCACCAAGCCCATACACGTTCTATTTCTCCTTTACCCTGCTTGTAACCTCCATTTTCAAGGGTAAAACTCAGAATTTTGTTTTGAAACATCATATCCTTGCACCTTTCATCTTCTATTGTCCTACCACCACACAAAAAACACTAAACACATGAAAATTCACTAATTACAATCCATCCCATCGACCTATTATGCCTACATCGATGGGATGGAGACCCTATTCTTTAAAAGACTCCCAAACCCTGTTTTGAGGGTTTAACAAATTCAAGTCTCCAAAGCCCTTCTAAACTAAAAGATTCTTCTTCAAAACACTTCAAAATAACGAATGATTCATTTCCCCATAAAGAACAACAAATTGATAACCCCTAGACCTCAGTACATCCCGTACAGGGACTGGTAAAAGAAGAGAAAACTCATAATTTTGCAAAATAGTCTTTTTTTCAAATTTTGATTACAAGAATACAATGGATCCCTTTTTTCTTGCCTTACAATGATTTTTATAGATTTTTCCTTCTTAGTAATTTCCTTTCCAACTTCCCATTGGTGCAAACTACCTCATAACTCCTCATATTCCTGATTTTCTTATTTTTTGTCAATTTAACAACTTATTGCAATATAGTTAGATTTTGCATTTTTCGTCTCCTTGACTTCCTTAGACCTATTACGTGGATTAAATACATTCAAATTAATCATTACATGGCCTTGACACATTATTTTAGGCTTCAACACACAAATTTGACAAATTAGCCTTTTGAAGGCATTACATGATCTAGTTGCTCCTACACCAGTTTATAAGATAAATATATAGTGTTCTTAATTCTTCTCTCTTCCTCTCTTGACTGTTATTTAATTTCTAATCAAGTAGCATAGTACAATTTCTTATTTCATAAATTCTACAAGCTTAGGATTGAGAAATTAAGAATCAAACACTGTTGTACTTATAGCAACATTACTACATTAGTGCAATGATTGTATATGCATATTCTTTGAATCTACACTCAACTCTAAAAGTTGTCTTTCATTATCTAGTTGAGTACAGATCATCTAGATTTGAACATACATAAATGAGTCAATTAATCAAATATATAGTTTGCTTTGTTTGTTTTTAGCAACTAGTATAACAATTTTTATGTTTTATTTTGGACTTCTTTAAGAATCCCTTAATTCTTGCCTGCTAATGGTATATTTTGCAGATACATACCTTAAGAATGACCTTAGCAGATGATGTTAATCTAGAAGAATTAGTAATGACTAAGGATGAGTTTTTTGGAGCAGATATAAAACATAAATGCCAACTCATATTGAAATGTTAGCAAATTTAGTGATTGTCTTGAATATGACTTGAATTTAATGAGGGGTTTGAAGTTTTCTACTTGATCTTAGCAAATAATTTTAATCTAGAAGAATTTGTAATGACTAAGGATGAGTTTTCTGGAACAGATATAAAACAAAAATGCCAACTCATATTGAAATGTTAGCATTCAATGATTGTTTCAAATGACTTGAATTTAATGAGGGGTTTGAAGTTTACTTGACCTTAGCAGATGATGTTAATCTAGAAGAATTTGTACATTTGACTAAGGATGAGTTTTATACATATATAAAATAGAAATGACAACTCATATTGAAATGTTAGCATTTAGTGATTGTCTCATATGACTTGAATTTAATGAGGGGTTTGAAGTTTTATGCTTGCATTAGTGGGGTAGATGTGTTAGTTTGCATCTTATTGTAAAATCTCAAGGTTGAATAATCTACCTAGATATTATTATATTTGTATGTTCCATCTCTAGTTTGGCTCTAATGTTAGACTATACTTAATCATTTATGTTCAGAGAATGTTGAATGTCATATTAGGGAGTTGAAGATGTCGAGCAGATCATATGCCGGTGACTTTATTCAAGGGCCATTCCTATGAGTGTGCTTAAAGAGATTTTTGGAGGTTATGTATGTTTATTGGCCATGAAGTGTTGTATCTGGGTTGTACCCAGAGCTGGCTTTTGTTTTGATCCAATTTTAATGTTCTTTCATTTTAGGGTTCTTTCATTTTAGATTTGTTGTGAGAAAGTTGTCATTCAAAGCGTTTATATCACCCAAAATTGAAAAACCCAAATTTGCAGTTTGCCATTTAAACCCTTTTGGAGGTTATGTATGTTTATTGGCCATGAAGTGTTGTATCTAGGTTGTACCCAGAGCTGGCTATTTTTTAGTCAATTTTAATGTTCTTTCATTTTAGGGTTCTTTCATTTTAGATTTGTTGTGAGAAAGTTGTCGTTCAAAGGGTTTATTTCACCTGAAACTGAAAACCCCAAATTTGTAGTTCACCATTCAAGGGTTTAAATAGTTTACCAAATTTCAACTATTCAAGCCAAAAAAAATTGGACTATCACTTGGTGGCGAGGGCTTCATACTGTAAAAAATATATTAAAAACATCAATGTCGTTCATGAGTTCATAGTTTTCCATTCAACTATTCAAGCCAAAAACGGAATACACATTGCCATTTTCACATATTATTTCCAAAGATGATAATTGCACACTGATATTCAAACTTCAAAACATTTGTTTCACAAAAATTACAAACACTCATATGGCCATTGTTGTGTGCCTATAAAAAACCACCAACTCTCTCAATAAAACCTTTCGGCTAAAAAAAAATCACATAAACCCCAAACTCCCACGCATAACCCACCAAGACCACAGAAGAAATGAGTTGTAGAAGAGGAGGAGAAGAGCATGAAACCTAGGGTGTTGATTTGTATTTATTGACGCTCAAACCCTAGCTCGGTCAATGTCCTCTCGTCCAAAACACTTCCACCTAAACAAGCAAAATGGTTGGGCCCTCTTTTTTTAATTTTATAACTCATTGTTTTGGCCGATATGTATTTGGCTGGAGGGATTTCGACCAAAACACTATCGGTTGAAAAGGTGTCACCACGTCGATGTCATGTCATTGCCATGTGGTTTCGGCTGAAAGCCACTCGGCCAAATACCTTTCGACCAGAAACAATTCACTTGGAACTATTTATTTGGCTAAAAGTGTGACACACTATTGTGCTTTTACCTAGGTTCATCCCATAGTTTGATGGATAAGTGATGGTGTTGTTGTTGTGGCCACCAAGGTTCAAACCCTTGTTGGGCTATTCTGATCACAAGCCTTGTGTCATTATTAATCTAATGTGTTCACAAGTTTGAACCTTAACATTGATGTTGTTGGTGGTCATGCCAAGTGACTTGGTGCTCCAATATGCTCATGCTAGGGATGAGGCCCCTTAGAGTGGGGCAAATTAAAAATCCTTCCTTACCAAGAAAAATAAAATAAAATTTCTCAACAATTTGTAAATGTATTTAAGATATCTATTGTTTAAAAATAGACATACTCTCAAATTTATGTATTATTTAATCTAGATTAATTTTTTCTAGAGGGAAAGTTTATTTTCCTTTATATAAAATATCATTTTACAAAATAAAAATAAAGTTAATGGGCTTTGGTTTATTAGGGGTGAGGAGCCCATAGTGGAGCACCCTACCTCTAGGTTTTTAAATTTCATAGCATATGATTTCAAATCAGTCCCAATTTTGTACAGTTTATTTGGCAATTTGATTAAAAAAATTAATTTTAGGGTCACATCATCAAATATGATGTCACATCAACATGTTTTTTGTTGAGGTATCCAAAAAAGTTCAAAAACCACATCAAACCCAATAGTGGGGCACTAAGTCATGTGAATATGTTTCACTGATGTGACATCACATGATTTGTTAGATTGTGTAATTTATTTATAAAAAGTGTTTTGCAATTGGATATTAAGGTGCTCCACTGTGGGGCCCACTGAGGACTACTTCTATCCCCACTATTGGTCTTCGCCCCACTATGGGCCCCTCTCCCCTAGTGAAGTTGGATTGTGTCACTAAGTGCAAAGCCTCAACATCATAATGGATGAGGTCAGGATCTTGTCTTGGGTGACTTTCCAGAATGCATACCCCTCGTAACAAGTTTCATTCTAAGGAGCACAATGGATACCCCTCATAGGGGAGACGATCTAGTAGTTGTGCACCCTAACTTCGCGCTTCTAATTATCCTACGTGGAAATTTCAAATCACTCCCAATTTTTTACAACAGCTTACTTGTCGAGTCCCCTACGTATAACTTTCCTTTCAGGGCCACATCATCAAATATGATGCCACATCAACATGCTTTTTGTCACACTGTCCAAAAAGGCCCAAAAAAAAATGTGAGACCAATACTTGTGCATTCACATCATGGGTAGTTGAGCGTTGATGTGGCTTCACATGATTGGTTTCTTTTTAAATCAAAGGAATACATTTGTTTAACAAGTGACGCAAGCGTCGAGTTCCGCCCGAGAGGTAAAAAGCATCTAGCTATGAGTGAGAAAAAGTAATTAGATAGGAGATAGGAATATAAATGTATTAAATTTAGGTAGGAAAGTTTGAAATAATTTGCAATGGTGCATTAATGCTTGGAATGTTTAGGGTCCATGGGAAACTTGGTCCGAAAATTGTATTTTTGGGTACCATGTATATGTGGACTTTTTCTATAGATATACCAATGAATACTTGTATTTTTATGAGTTTGTATACATTTGCAACAAGAAACATCCTTTATGATCTTATTCAGGAAGCAAAAATGTATTCTTGTTTTGTTTAAATTATTAAATGCTTGAGTTATTTGTATATACATGTATGCATGTATACATGTATCCACGTGCACATAATGCATAGAAGAGTGAAAAGCATCTCCGGCATCTGAACAAGGCTTAAAGCATGAGGAGACTCAACTTGCATTTGTAGTATTAAAAGAAAGAAAACAGGAGAAATAAACTACTTATGAACAATGCACAATTTTTAAAAAAAAAATTTAATAAACCTTTCGCCCCATAAATTCATTAGTCATTTCAATTGCAACAAAGTTTTGATGTAAGAATATTTCTAAAGCATGAAATATCATTTGCAACAATTTACAAAAACATGTGCCAAGAGACTAAAAAATATTGCATTTTTTACATGTCCCCGCATTATTGCATATAGACACATATCTATATGCATGTCCAAACAAAGTTTACCATACTTCTTTTTTTTGCTTCTATGTGTATTTCTAAATAAAATTATGTTTAGTGTGCTAGTGTAATGTCTATTTGAAAACTTTTTTAAGATCAATCAATCTTTTTTTTAATTTAATATGAAAGTTAGTTCTATATAAAGCTATTGATTTTATTAGAAATAAGATTTTAATCTTGTTTATGTAATACGAAAACATACTTTTGTGTATAGAACAATGTAATTATATTACAATAAATTCTTAGATGAATCACTAGGAAGCTATTGATTTTATTATAAATAAGATTTTAATCTTGTTTATGTAATACAAATAGATATTTTTGTGTATATATATTAAACAAAAAATAATTTGCAAAGATATAAAGAACCTTATTACGTAAGATAAAATGTAGGTACACTAAAATAGTTGACATGTTTATAGCACTTTGCATTGAAAATAAAATGTAATAATTTGATTTATTAAAATGTAGTAAGTCAAATAAACATTACAATAAATTCTTAGATGAATCATTAGAAAGCTATTGATTTTGTTATAAATAAGATCTTAAACTTGTTTATGTAATACGAATAAAATATTTTGTGTATATATATTAAACAAAAAATAATTTGCAAAGATATAAACAACCTTATTATCTGAGATAAAATGTAGCTACACCTTAATAATTCACATGTTTATAGCACTTTGCATTGAAATTATTGAGAGAGAAACATTTGTAACAATGCTCGAGGTATCTATGTATACATGTATGCATGTATACATGTATCGATGTGCAAATAATGCACACAAGAGTGAAAGGCATCCATGGCATTTGAATGAGTCTGAAAGCACGATGAGACTCAACTTGCATTTGCAGTATTAAATGAAAGAAAATAGGAGAAAGAAACTACTTATTAGCAATGCATATATCGAAGGGAAGCATAAAAATATGGATGCATGTAAACATTTATACATGCATGGATGTGTACATGTGTCCATGTAATTTGGTATGTAAACAAGAATCTATTTATGCCTGCGTGTAGAAAGCTAGAAATGTTAGAAACAATTTGCATTTGCAGTATAAAATGAAAGAAAACAGGAAAGATTAATTATTTATTAGCAATGCATATATCGAAGGAATGCATAAATATATGGATCAATGCAAGCATTTATGCATGCAACGATGTGTACATGTGCCCATGTAATTTGGTATGTAAACAAGAATCTATATATTCCTGCGTGCATAAAGTTAGAAATGTCAGAAACAACTTGCATTTGAAAGATATACAAAAAACATTTATGATCGAAACAAAAGAATAATACATTATTGTTTTTTGAACAAGTGTATAAAGGATATCTAATGATGCATTTGAATGCATGTATACATGTAAATATTTGTTAAATCTGATGATACATTTTAGTCTCCAAGAAACTGTCAGACGTGCTCTTAGCTATCTGTAATAAACAGGATGTAGAAAAAATATTTTGAAAAGAACTCTTGAATACAACTGTATGTTATGATAGTTATTTGGAAAGCCCTCAGTGTTTAATTGCATAACCTTGATATTTTCTTCATTTTTTCCTCTGTTTGGTATGGTGTGAATTTTATTGTGATGGATGAAGGTATATTTGAGCTATAGATAGATAAAGCTATGTAAGGGTAATAAAGAAGAATGAGCTATGTAAGTGCAACAAAGAGAGGGAATTGAGAGAATGATGGGATGCAAGTAAGGTATGTCAATGCCTTATGAAAAGTATTTGATATGGGAGGCAAGGATATGCGAGCTTGGATATGAGAATGAATGGAATGTAAATGGTAGGAATTTATCATTTTTGAGTTACATGCTTAAAATTAAATGCAAGAAATAAAAATTTGAATGAGGGAGCTGGATTGAATGAAAAAGGGAATGCAACAAATTGGTGTGATGCAAGGCAAGCATATAAATGGGTTTTGGAATGTATTTGATTTGAGAAGAAAGGACGTGCAAGGGTAGAAATGGAAATGAATGGAATCGATAGGGTATGAAGTGATCATTTCTTCCAACAAAGGGTGGAAGAATGTGTAGTTTTTTATTGGTTATGCCTTTTAAAATCATCATAGGGCTAAGTGTCTCAATACAAACACAGAAAAAAGACTCATGTCCCATTTCTTACTCTCCTTCATACTGAACAAGGTGTCGAGATCCTTGAGCTTCCTCGAAATGCGACAAGAGAAGAATAGATATAAATATATAATGATATTTAAGGATACAAGAGTGAAAAGAGAAAACAAAGTAGAAGTTGTTATGCATATACTATGAAAATAATAAATACGTGGACTTTTTGATAGATATACCAATGAATACTTGTATATGTACATGTGTGTATGTATACATTTGCAGTAACTAATGTACTTTATGATCTTATTTAGGAAGCAAAAATGTATTTTTTTTTGTTTGAATTATTAAATGAAAATAATCTTAGATATTTGTAAGAATGCTTGAGCCATCTATGTATACATGCATGCATGTATACATGTATCCATGTGCTCAAAATGCATAGAAGAGTGAAAAGCATCGTTGACATCTGAACGAGAAATTTGAATGGAAAACACTAAAATCGATTAGAAATAGAAATTTACAATCAAAGTATTCTAAATGCATCAAAGCACAATGAGACTCAACTTGCATTTGCAGTAGTAAACGAAAGAAAACAAGGAAAATGAACTACTTATCACCAATGCATATATGGAAGGAATGCATAAATATATGGATCCATGTAAACATTTGTGCATGCATGGATGTGTACATGTGTCCATGTAATTTGGTACGTAAACAAGAATCTATATATGCCTATGTGCATAAAGTTAGAAATGTCAGAAACAATTTGCATTTGAAACATATACATTATTGTTTTTTGAACAAGTGTATAAAGGATATCTAATGATGCATTTGAATGCATGGATACATGTAAATATTTGTCAAATCTGATTAGACATTTTAGCCTTTAAGAAACTGTCATACGCGCTTTTAGGGATCTATAATAAACAAGATTTAGAAAAGACATTTTGAAAAGAACTGTTAAATACAACTTTATGTTATGATAGTTATTTTGGAAGCCCTCAGTGTTTAATTGCATAACCTTGATATTTTCTTCATCTTTTTCTTTGTTTGGTATGGTGTGAATTTTGTTGTGATGGATGAAGGTGTATTTGAGGTATAGATAGATAAAGATATGTGAGGGTAAAAAAGAAGAATGAGTTATGCATGTGCAACAAAGAGAGGGAATTGAGAGAATGATGAGATGCAAGTAAGGTATATGAATAAGTTATGAAAAGTATTTGATATGGGAGGCAAGGATATGCAAGAGTGGATATGAGAATGAATGGAATGTAAATGTTACGAGTTTATCATTTTTTAGTTATACGCTTAAAATTAAATGCAAGAAATAAAAATTTGAATGAGGGAGCTGGATTGAATGAAAAAGGGAATGCAACAGATTTGTGTGATCCGAGGCAAGCATATAAATGGATTTTGAAATGTATTTGATTTCAGGAAAAAGGACGTGCAAGGGTAGAAATGGAAATGAATGGAATCGATAGGGTATGAAGTGATCATTTCTTCCAACAAAAGGTGGAAGAATGTCTAGTTTGTTATTGGTTATGCTTTTTAAAATCATCATAGGGCTGAGTGTCTGAATACAAAGACAGAAAAAAGACTCATGTCCCATTTCTCACTCTCCTTTGTACCGAATAAGGTGCCGAGATCCTTGAGCTTCCTCGAAATGCGACAAGAGAAGAGTAGATATAAAAATATAAGGATATTTAAGGATATTACCTTAGAATTTATATTGCAATAACTTGAATATGACCTTGAAAAATATTGGAAAACCAATAAAATATTTATTAAATTAAAGAGATATACACTTCCTAGAATGAACTCTAAAATAACATATATCATTTTTTCTTGTCTTCATAGTGCCAATATTATTCTGTAATACCACTTGTAATGAATCAAATTGCACAATAAAACAATACAGTAAGAAATACACTACAAATACTTGATAATAGTAAGTTTGTTTCAAGAGAGAAGCTCTAAAAGTCTCGAAGAAGAACACAATTCAGAATATGATGATAATAAACTAACTACAAGCTTCTATAAACACCCTACTTATGTCTTAGAAATCACCCAAGCTAATGTAGATTTAAAATATGTAAATATATGTACATTTTGTTTTTTAGCAGCCAACATCTTATATGTAACCATTGGAGTGATTAGACCGTTTCTAGTAGAAATGCAAACAGATATGTCAAGACGGATTAGCATTACCCAAAACTTGTAAAAAAACACAAAATGAAAACAATAAATATGGTAGGTCAAGAAACTGAAAAGATGCAAATGCTAATGCGTTAGAAAACAATAAATGCATGGACAGAGAAATACATAGAGCTAATCACAGATATATGCATGGATGCATCGATAGACACATGTATACACAGAAGACAGAACTACATGGACAGATGGAGAAATGAATACATGTATACATGGATCCATGCATATTTGCATATAGATACAAATGCATATGTTACATGGAAGGATGTATTCATATACACATGGAAATATGGATGAAGGCATATATGCATATATGCATGTATGGACAATATGCATGATTGTATGTCAACATACAACTTTTGATTTTTTTATATTGGAAAATTAGCATTTATCTATTTCTATTTATCAGAATAGCTTTATAAATCATTATTGTTATAGAAAATCAGTGAAATGTGATCACATAGATTGATTAAATAAATTTAAGGAAAGGCATAGTTTATAAAACTGGTGAGTAGAGGTACGCAATGCATGAGTGCAAATTAAATGCATTGAAATATCAGGAAAATGCGAACACATAGAGAGGTCAAAATAATTGAAGCAAATGCATTAAATGGCACCTGGCTGGTGGCGAAGGTGTTGATATGGCTTGGTGGCCATGGGTGGCCAGCATAGGTGCACAAATTCATATGTGCATGTTGTACATGCATACATGTATAGATGGATGCATAGACACATGTATACAGACAAAGATAGATATGTTACAGAGAGAGTTGTGCAGATACATGGATATGTAGAAATATGCATATATGCATCTGCAAATGGGAAAACACAAAGACATATACATAGGTGCACGAGTCCATACATGCATATATACATGTATCCATGCAAGATATCGATAGATGCATATATACATGGATGTGTGCATGCAATTCATAGGTGCATATATGCATAAATTGATGTATAGATGTAGCCGTAGATACATCCATACATATATAGACAGATGCATAAAGAGATGGTGAGATATATGCATAAATCGATATATGCATGATTGCATCTATGGATACACAGACACATAATGAAATGAAGAAAAAGAGATAATTATATATGCATATACGGAACCATATAAAATTGATATGTGTTTAGCATATTGTAATCAATGAGTATTTAGACCGAGCACCTTGATAGTGGCATGTTAACTATGTCATTGTTATCGAGTTTCTAGTGCTCATTTACCCTTGTAAAAATGCATATGTAATTAATTAGGTAGCTGTTAATTAATCTTTAAATACATAATAATTAAAAGAAAGAAATAATGATAATTATCATTGTGCATATTTCAGTTATAAATCAAAGCCAACTAACAAAGTAGCAATGGAAAACCATGTGCATGTTAATATGTTAGAGAGCATGTATTTGTCCATAAGTGTATAAGGATGTCATGAGTTGTGATTTCTACTTGCATGTAGTTGTATTAAACAATTAATAGTAAGTATAGAATGACCCGTTCGGGTTGGAAACTGAATATTTATGTGGCTTTTAGATGATACCAGGTTTGGAGCCATGAGACTTGTTAGATGCTAAAACGTGACAGTAATTATAGTGTATCAGCTAATAGGACCAGGTGACATTCCACTCATGTCAATCTATGCAATTCCATATTTCTCATTTACCCTTGTTTGATCTGATATGTAATTAATTACGTAGTTGTTAACTAGTGTTTAAATACACAGAAATAAAAAGAAAGAAATAAATACAATTATGCTTATGTACATATTAGTTGTCAATGAAAGCGAAATAACAAAGTAGCAGTAGAAAACCATGTGCATGTTAATATGTTGGAGAGCATGAATGTGTGCATCACTGTAAAATTATCTAGTAAGCCCTATGTTTGACTGCGCAACCGCGATAGTTTGTTCATATCTTTCTTTGTTCTGTATGGTGCAAATGTTGTTGTGATACATGATACACATGTAGGCATGCATAGAAACCATATATGCATACATACATGTATCCATGCATCGTATTCAGAGATGCATAAATGCATATACCAATGTCTACATGTATCGATAGAAACATCTATACATATACTAATAGGTGCATGTATACATAGTCACATATATACATGAATCAATATGTGGATGGTTGTATCTGAGGATACATAGATAGACAATGACATGTAGTAAAAGAGACATATTACTCATTGCATTCCCCAGGAGCACACTTTCCTGAGGAGTTTTGTAAAACAGTTCACTTGCCTTATAAATGCTTTGGTATTTTACATGTGTGCCTATGAGAACAATAACCATGACATCTGAGAGAATTTAAATGCTTGCTGGCAGAAAAAAGGTTTCTACTGCATTGTTTTGTCTATCTTTGTGCAAATGAAAATTTGTATTCTGCTATGGTAAATTCTCTAGTGCATTAGGTACTTTAAAGCGCAATATTTTGGATGTTGCTCTTATTCCAGGTTTGATTCTTTTCGCGGGTTATAACTACCTACTATTGTATTAGTTTTCCATTTTTCCTTCTACAAATGAATGAATATATAAGCAAATAATCATATATAATAGTTTTTCTTTGACGAGTTTTGTCAAACAGTTCACCTATTTTTTGTATGCTTCCATTGTTTGCATTTATGCCTATGAGGACAATAACCATGACTTTTAACAAAATCCCTCTATGCTTTATGCTTTTATGACAACGGAAAAGCTCAAAGCAACACACTGTCGACTTATTCTTTGAAAGCATAGTTGAAGGTACATAATTCATTGATGCAAAATTAATGCATGGAATGGCATCTGACTAAAGAGGAGGCTGTTTGGATTTCTAATTAGTCTTTGAATATATAACAATTAAAAGAGAGAAATAAGTATAATTATCCTTGGCCACATTTCACATTTTCACCTTTCAATAAAAGTCAATTAACAAAATAGCAATAAGGCCTAAAGAAGGTTCAAGGAGTATGCTGGTAGAAAACCATATTCTGGACAATGGCTAGAGAATGTGTTGAAATTGTTTTTTAAACTTTGAAGCAAATGCATTTTTCCTTCTATTTACTTTCATTGTACATCTTAAATGGAAGTTGGGTGTCACATTGTTGCAATGCATTTGGATACTTTGATTATAAAATCATAGTTAAGATCATTTTAAGTGTTATCCATTCAAATCTTTCATATGAGTCTTGGAGGCAATGCACAGTTGTCCCATAAAGAGAGCTCTGGAACAAAAGTGTTGTCATAAAGGATAGAGGGGTATTGTCAAATATTGTGGTTATTATCCTCATAGGCACACATGCAAAATATGGAAGCATAGAGAAAGCAAGTGAACTCTTTAAAAATCCCATGAAACATAGTCCTTCTATGCATCCATGCATAGAGGTATGCATGTATATATGTGTGCATGTAATTATCGTACATGTTCACATAATAATTAAAACAAAGAAATAATTACAATTATCCTTGTGTACATTTGAACTGTTGATCAAAGGCAATTGACAAACTAGCAGTAGAAAACCATGTGTGTGTTAATATGTTGGATAACATGTACTTGTGCATAGGTGTATATGGATATGGAAACCTGAATTTGAAAATGAATGGAGTGGAAATGGTATGAATTTAACAATTTTCAGCTGTACATAGAAAATTAAATGCAAGATATAAAAATATGAATGGGGCAGGTGGATGTACAAAAGAAAGGAATGGAAGGCATTGGTGTGATACAAGGAAAGGATATAAGTAGATTATTAAATGTATTTGAAATGGGAAGAAAAGATATTGAAGCCTGGAAATGCAAATGAATGGAATAAAAAGCCTATGAAGTCATTAGTTCTTTCATCATAGGGTGCAGCAATTGCCAGTTAGTTATTATGCTTTATAAAATCATCATAGGGCTGATTGTCTAGATAGATATACAGAAGAAAAGCTCAAGGCCCATTCCTTACTCTGTGTCGTACACAACAAGGTGTTGAGATCCTTGATTTTTTAGATCATGAAATTAGGAAAATGCGAATGGCAGTGCATATTGGGTGCACTCAGTGCTTGAGGCAATAAGAAATTGCATATCTTAGTATCTTTAGATTTTAGATCGCATAGGTAACATGTGCTTCATAGTCATCTAGTTAGGGTAATGTGATCACTTTGTGCATATTGCTATTTAATTCTGGAAGTTGATGTTTCAAAAGTTATTTTTTTAATTTGGAAACTGGTATTTATCTGTTTTGTTGTTTGTGTTTCAAAGTAAATGCATTAAATGGCATGTGGATTTGTTATGGAATATAGATTTAAGTGACTAGAGATGCATTGTGATTACTTTGAGCATTTCATTTATGTTATTCTGCAGATCTGTGGAGTCACAGGAGATGTTGCTGCTGCAGAGTCAAGACCCAGAAACGAGCTACTTGATACATGTATCCATAGATACACGGATGTGGACATCCATCATGGTATCCATAGATGCGTAGATACATGTATCTATGAATACATGTATCCATAGATACATCGACACATATATGGATAGATGCCTGTATACATATGCACATAGAAGCACAAATACATATATGCGTGGATGCATCTATAGGTAGAAGAATACATAGAAACATAGTTACATGGATAGATAGATATATGCATAGGTGGATACATAAATGCTTAAATATGCATGTATGGAAATATCCATGGATTGCATATGAATTTGCATAGATACATATATCCATGTGTGCATGTATACATAGATGCATGTATTGTAGTACACATGGATGCATGTATATGTGTACCTATGGGCAGGATGCATGGAAGCATGTAAATAGAAGAATTTTGTGAAATGTCATAGCTATTGTCCTCATAGGCACGTATGCAAAAAAATGGAAGCATACAAAAGGCAAGTGAACTGTTTGACAAAAGTCGTCAAATAAATGTGGATCCATGAAATGTGGTTTGAAAGGGATTATGTAGAAGCCCTTTTGTCTATCCTGTTGATTGCATGTGAGCCCTGTAAAGACTATATATCTTCAATTGCTGTAGAGTTGTCTCATAGAGAGAGCTTTAGAACGAATATGTTGTTAACCTATGCCATAATGAGAAATTTGGATCAATGTAAACCTAAACTCTGCAATTGTAGCTAAGGCATTCTTATACTTTGACTATAAATTCATATTTTAAACTACTTTTAGTATTATCTATTCGAATTTCTTGTTGAAATGAGAAGGTTTCATCTGCGTTTGATAAGAATTATGTAGAAACCGTCTTGTCCATTTTACTTCGTGCATGTGAGCCCTGTAAAGTTTGTGTATTTTTGATTACTGCAAAGCGGTCCCATAAAGAGAGCTTCGGAACCAAAATTATGTCAACGTGTGCAATAATAAGAGTTTTCTCCTTGAACCTTGTTATATATTGAAAGACTAATTAGCAATCCAAACAGTTTCCCCTTTAGTTAGATGCCATTGAATGCATTGATTTTGCATCAATGAATTATGTACCTTCAGCCACTAGTTTTAATCAAACAATGCATATGGATTCAGAATCAAAAGTTGTTTCTTGTGAACCCATTTTTAATTTACCTATGCATTTGCCTGAAATGCTTTTAACTGGTAGCATAGCCCAATCACATTTCGCCATTTAACATATTACTTATTTTTTTGTATAGTTTGAATTTGGAGAGCTATTTTTTATATTGGAAAATTAGCATTTATCTATTTTCCTATTCGTCCGAGTAGCTCTATAAATCATTTTCGTCTTTAAAATCCAAGAAAATGCGAATGCATAAATTGATTAAATAAATTTAAGCAAAGGCATAGTTTGAAAACTAGGTACGTAATCCATGAATACAGATTAAATGCATTAAAATATCAGGAAAATGCGAGCACAATGCATGAATGCAAATTAAATGCATTTAATGGCATATGGCTGGAGGTGAATGCGCTGCAATGGCTTGGTGGCCACGCGTGGGCAGGGTACTTTGGTCATTTAATATAGAGTTAAGCCACTTGCTATGCATATCTATTACTTTGTGTATGTTGTTTTTTGTGTTCTGTAAGCCTGTGTTCTGTAAACCTAAGCTCTACAATTGCTTTGAGCTTTTTCGCTATGGTGAAAGCATAAAAGATAAAGGAATTTTGTGAACTGTTATAGTTAATGTTCTCATAGGCACATATGCAAAATATGGAAGCATATACAAGGGAAGCGAACTGTTCAAAAAAACTCTTCAAAGAAATGTGGTCCCATGGAATGCAATAAGTATTCATAATGGACACTTTGGTTTTCGCATGTTAACTTTGTTAGATAATGCAATTTGACATGTAATGGGTGAAAGAAACATATATGCATTGTCTTGTGGGGTAGAAGTGGGCACAGTATTCCAATATCTTGAATGTTCAGACCATTGATTGCATAACAACATCAAGGAAGAGCATAGAGGTCTATCAAAAAGTAAGCAACATAAGAAAATAAATGTTGGAAGTCATGACATGAACAATATAACTATTTAACACTGAACTGAATGTCTCTAATAATTATTGCAAAAGCTGTAAATGCCATAGATGAAGTAATATGAATAAAAATTTAGTTTCTGCTTTTCTTGAAATGCAATTCAAAACTGCTATAAATGCATAACACAAGGTTGTGTAACATATTGCCACTCATGTTTCTAATTTCTTTGGACATAAATGCTTTACACATTTGATTGCAATAGTAACATGTCTACGAAAATGGAACAAGAGAGATGAGGAATAGAAGATGGAAAAATGAAAACATGAAACATAACTTTATGTAGTCATTATATTGAAGAATTTCAATTGCATTTCAAGAAAAGCAGAAAGACAATTTGGAAAGCTGACCTTGCAATGTGCTATTGGATGATCAAGTATACTTGTAGCAATGTACAAAGGATTGTTTAAATAGACTTGAAAGCACCGATCGTTGTTACAAGGACAGTCTAGACAAATGAGTACAATGAGTGACATATACTATGTTATTCATAAAAAGAAAACAGAATTCTTATGTAGATTCATTTCGACAAAAAAGAACCTAAGTAAGAACTTTTGTTGCTTATAATGCAAATTGCATTTTATAATTTTAAAATACTTATTGTTATTTGTGTACCTTATAATATAGAACATATTTTCCATATCTATGCATTAGTGTAATTATGTTATTGCAATGGTGGCATAAGCTCTTTAAGATACACTGAAGGAGAAATACAAACCAAGGTTGTTGGCATCCTGATAAAAAATATGATGAGATACATCCAATTAATGTATGCCACAACATCTTATTCAATGAAGATGATTTGGATAGGGACGTTATAAATGAGAATCCTTATTGGTGTGTGAGTAATCCTCTTTTTCAAGACTTCTCAAGGAAATTGCATACCAATACTATCAGTAAACAGGTGGAATCAGATTTATTAATTGACTTTGATTGATCGGTCAAATGTGCACAAGGATAGTTATAATTATTTCTTTGTTTTAATTATTATGAATGTAAATACTATTTAACAGTTACCTAATTAATTAGATATGAAATGATAGAAGGGAAAAGAAGATTAATTAATTAAGATAATTTGATTGATTAAATAATAAGGTGAATTATCATTCAAAAGTACATAAATTAGAAGTTTGGAAAAATCCCTCT
This sequence comes from Sequoia sempervirens, assembly GCA_007258455.2. Classification (NCBI taxonomy): domain Eukaryota; kingdom Viridiplantae; phylum Streptophyta; class Pinopsida; order Cupressales; family Cupressaceae; genus Sequoia; species Sequoia sempervirens. Next base: position 1,008,879,006 of record VDFB02271358.1, on the reverse strand, counting down.
TTTCTTTATGCTTTAATGACAACGAGAAAGCTGAAAGCAATTGTGGAGTTTAGGCTTATATCTGTAAATTGCATTTGCCTGACAGTTTATAAAGCCTTCTCAACACATTGTCCACATATTCTTCCAAAGGTCCCATTATGGGACATGCTAATAGCACAGTGGCTCTAAAGCTTGCACTATGGAACAGTTGTGCAGTGATTGAAGATATGTAATTTTTAGAGGACTCATAAGCACCAAGTTATTGTGAAGCTCCCATATTGTACACTGGACAAAAGACAATTGTTCATTCAAGGAACCAGTCTATGAAGATTAGTCTAGGCTGAGCACTGTGAAACCCAATCTGCCTATAGACTCTAAAATGAAAGAAAACTGACGAAAATAACTATTTATTGCCTGAAGTAACTTGTCTACAAGTGTCCTTTTTGGAACCATGACAACCTTTTCCCTGTCACTGTAAACTCTTTCGTAGAAAAGACATATAGACACACACACATATATATACATATGTATACATATGCACAGATGCATCTATGTAGACACATATAAACGCATGTATGGACGTAAACATACATGCATGCATGCATATACACATAGATGCATCTATACACACATACATATATGCATAAATACATATATGCATAGATATATCCAGATACATATGCATACATGCATACATGCATCTACAAATGTTTACATAGATATGCACATAGATAGATGCATATGTACATAGAGACATGCATACATACATACATGCACCGACACATCACACACAAAGTGATAGTGATAGTCCAAGTAAAGCACTATGAAACACAACTTCATTATGAACTTTAATGTAAGGAAAATCTGAAAATTAACAAATTATCACCTCAAGTAACTCGTTTCTGCATCTGGACTCTGTAACTATAACATCTCCTGCTCAGTTGCTACAAACTCTTCCTCAAAACATGCACCTATAGAACTCAAGAACAACACATGCAAAGTAATAGAGATGCAAGCAAGTGGCTTAACCCTATATTAAATGACCAAAGTACCCTAGCCATGCGTGGCCACCAAGCCATTCCAGCGCCTTCACCTGAAGCCAGATGCCATTTAATGCATTTAATTTGTATTTATGCATTACGTACGTCTACCCGCTAGTTTTATAAACTATGCCTTTGCTTAAATTTATTTAATCAATCTATGCGTTCGCATTTTCCTGATATTTTAATGCATTTAATCTGCATTCATGGATTACGTACCTCTAGCCGCCAGTTTTAAAACTATTCCTTTGCTTAAATTTATTTAATCATTTTATGCATTCGCTTTTTCCCGAATTGTAAAGAAGAAAATGATTTATAAAGCTACTCAGATGAATAGGAAAATAGATAAATACTAATTTTCCAATATAAAAAATAGCTCTCCAAATTCAAACTATACAAAAAGATAAGTAGTATGTGAAATGGAAAAATGTGATTGGTCGATGCAATCGGTTGAAAGCATTCTGGGCAAATGCATAAGTATTCCTGCCTTGATGCTAGGAACGAATAAAATTTAGACTATACAAAATAGTTTATCCAAGTGAGTGCTAGAAAGCCGAAGGAAAAGCTTTAGTCTTCAAATGCTTGGAAAACTTCCCAGTCAAACAGTAGATCATGAGCATTTCATACATACCAATCAATTCTATGATTTTAAAGATTGAATATATGCATATTTTAAGCCATCTGTTATCTGTTCTTTGTATATGTCTAAACTTTTTTTGAATTCACTTGCAAGTTGCAATGATTGTGAAGCATTGTGTGTTCAAATGCTTTAAAATAAAGTTACACGAACATATGAATAATAATATAGTGTGGAATACAGTGGACGCGTATGCAAAGATGAAAATAGTCGGCTCTTCTGGCAATTTCTCAAGACTCTCTAAGTTAATACAGTTAGGCTAGGAATATGTGAGGTATACATATGATCATTGAAAAGAAGCTCTATCTGTAACAATATAAGGCAAAGAGGGAAATATTATTTTTTTAATGATTTGTGTATTTTGATTCAAAGTTTTTTAATATATGTGTTATTATCAGTCATGCATTTGAAAACAATGTTACTCCATGTACAAAGAAATTTAAGCAGAGGCATAGATCTCAAAACTCACAGCTTTTATTAATACAAAGGGGACGTTTACAATGACAGAGCAAAAGTTCCTGTGCTCATTGAATGAACACCAAGAGACAAGTTACTCAAGGTAACAAACTACTACTTTTATTTATTAAATCCACGTCTTATAATGCTTAGATGAATGTATATATCCTGTTCTAAAGCTCCTATTTTATTAAAAGCAGGGAAAATGGTCATAAAGATTGTGTATCTGTCAATGTGAATAGGCAAGATTGATTCAACTGATTTGGAGGATAAAGATGACTAATAATTAACTATGACTAACCACTCAACACAATTAATTCACCAGTCAATTAGCTTGATTGATCGCTGAATTAACTTGTTTGAAAGCTAACATGTTAAGCCAATTAGCTAATACGCCACATACAGTATGACATTTGAGATTCAAATAAGTCTCATGTATGCAAATATGCTATCATGTTAAAGCCACATAAACATTGATGTTCCAACTCCATGGGGTCATTGTATTTCCATTCACCCAAGTTCATTGCATTCCATTATCCAGCACTAATTATTAAATGTTTAAACCAGCTACATGCAAACAGAAATCACAACTCATAGCATCCACATACACCTATGCACAAGTACATGTTATCCAACATATTAACACACACATGGTTTTCTAGTGCTAGTTTGTTAATTGCCTTTGATCAACAGTTCAAATGTACACAAGGATAATTGTAATTATTTCTTTGTTTTAATTATTCTGTACTTAAAGACTAATTAGCAGCTGCCTAATTATTTAACTAATAGTATTGGCATGCAATTTTGTTCACAAGTCTTCAAAAATAGCATTATTCACACACCAATAACAATTCTCATTTGTAACCTCCCTATCCAAATCATCTTCATTCAATAAGATGTTGTCACATACATTAATTGGATGTATCTCATCATCTTTGTTATCAGGATGCCAACAACCTTGATTAGTATTTGTCCTTGAGTGTATCTAGATGCCATAAATTATGAATTCTACTTGCATGTGGCTTGATTGCAAAAGTAATAGTAAGTGCTACATAATGGTACAAATCACAACTCATAGCATCCATATACACCTATGCACAAATACATGTTATCTAACACATTAACACGCACATGGTTTTCCAGTCCTAGTTTGTTAATTTCCCTTGATTAATAGTTCAAATGTACACAAGGATAATTGTAATTATTTCTTTCTTTTAATTGCTATGTACTTAAAGACTAATTAGCAAATTTTGTATTTTTTTTATTACTGCAAAACAGTCCCATAAAGAGAGCTTTGGAACCAAAATTATGTCAACATATGCGATAATGAGAGCTTTCGAAGAATGAGTTAACAGTGTATTGCTTTGAGTTTTTCTGTTATCATCAAAGCATAAAGAATAGAGGGATTTTGTTAAAAGTCATGGTTATTGTCCTCGTAGGCATAAATGCAAACAATGGGAGCATACAGAAAAACAGGTGAACTGTTTGAGAAAACTCATCAAAGAAAAACTATTATATATAATTATTTGTTTATATATTCATTCATTTGTAGAAGCAAAAATGGGAAACTAATACAACAGTAGGTAGTTATAACCCCCAAAAAGAATCAAACCTGGAACATGAGCAACATCCAAAAAATTGTGCTTTAAAGTACCTAATGCACTAGAGAATTTACCATAGCAAAATACAAATTTTCATTTGCGCAGAGATAGACAAAAGAATGCAGTAGAAACCTATTTTCTGCCAGCAAGCATTTATATTCTGTCAGAGGTTGTGGTGATTGTTCTCATAGGCAAACATACAAAATACGAAAGCATTTATAATACAAGTGAATTGTTTTGCAAAACTCCTCAGGAAAATGTGCTTCTGGGGAATGCAATGAGTAATATGGGACGACACAAGGGTAAATGAAAAATATGAACTTGCCTAAATCAACATGAATGAAATGTGAGATAGAGCTATTGGGTAATATGCTACATATACTGTGACATTTAAGCTTCAAATAAGTCTCATGGCTGTAAGCCTGGTATCATGTAAAAGCCACATAAATATTCATTTTGCAATTGGATGGGGTCATTCTATTTCCATTTACCTAAGTTAATTTCATTTGGTTGTCTAGCAGTAACTATCAACTGTTTCATCAAACTTCATTCAAGCAGAAATCACAACACATGGTATCCTTATAGAATTATGCACAAATACATACTGTCCACCATATTAACATGGACATAGTTTTCTATTGTTGCTTTGTTAATTGGCTTTGAGTTATAGGTGTAATGTGCACAAGGATAATTATAAGTATTGCTTCCTTTTAAATGTTATGTATTTAAACACTAATTAACTGTTACCTAATTAATTAGATATGAGATGATAGAAGAGTAAATGAGAACTAGACACTAGATAAAAATGACAAAGTTAACATGTGAATATCAAGGTGCACAGACTAAATACTCATTGCATTCCAGAGGACCACATTTCACCGAGAAATTTTGTCAAACAGTTCACTTGTGCTGTCTATGCCTCCATATTTTGCATGTGTGCCTAGGAGGAACATAACCACGACATCTGATAACAGTAAAATTCCTCTATCCTTCATGCTTTGCTGACAGTCAAAAAGCTCAAAGCAATTGCAGAGTTTGGATTCGCTTCTCTAAATTGGGTTTGCTTAATAGTTTCCATAGCATTTTGAACACATTGTCCTTACATTCCTCCAAAGCTCTTACTATGCGACAAGTCCAAAGCACATTGGCTCCAAAGCTCTCACTATGGGAGAGCTCTACACAATGGACAAAAGGGTTTCTACATAATGCCTATGAAACCACATTTCATAACAAGTTCTACTTGTTGTTCAATGCCAAACTAGCTGCCAATGAACAACAAAAGCTTTAAAACTCTCAGTTAACATGTAAAGGGCTGGAAAATATTGATCTACCAACTGAATGGAGGCATTTTACGTCAATTATCTAGCACTTATTCTTAATTGTTTAATGCAATCACATGCAACCAGAATTCAGAACAATTAGCACCCATACACACCTATGCATAGATACATGTTCTCTTACATATTGACATGCATATGGTTCTCTACTGGCACAATCCTTGAACATTCTTTAGGTACAAGCGCTAGTCTATTAATTGACATTGATTGCTGGATAAAATGTATACATAGACACATAGCTGCACACAAGCATTTAAAGCAAATGCAATAGTAATCTGTTATATACACACATACATACATGGTAACATAGATACATGCATACATATATACATAATTACATGCACAAATATATACATGCATTCCTATATGCATGGATGCATAGAAAGACAATGTTTCATGGGATTGTTAAAGAGTTCACTTGCTTTCTATATGCTTCCATATTTTGCATATGTGCCTATGAGGACAATAACCACAATAATTGACAATATTCCTCTATCCTTTATGACATCACATTGGTTCCAAAGCTCTCTTTATGGGATAGCTGTGCATTGCCTCTGAGACTCAGATAAAAGATTTGAATGGATAACACTTAAAATGATCTAAACTATGATTTTATAATCAAAGTATCCAAATGCATTGCAGCAATGCGAAACCCAACTTCCATTTAAGATGTACAATGAAAGTAAACTAAAGGAAAAATGCATTTGCTTCAAAGTTTCTAAAGAAATTTCAACACATTGTCTAGCCATTGTCCAGAATATGGTTTTCTATCAGCATACTCCTTGAACTTTCTTTACGTCTAATTGCTATTTTGTTAATTGACTTTGATTGAAAGGTGAAAATGTGAAATGTGGCCAAGGATAGTTATACTTATTTCTCTCTTTTAATTGTTAAATATTCAAAGACTAATTAGCAATCCAAACAGCCTCCCCTTTAGTCAGATGCCATTCAATGCATTGATTTTGCATCAATGAATTATGTATCTTCAACCACTAGTTTGAATCAAAGTATGCATTTGGCTTCAGAATCAAACTCTAAAAATAAAAAAGACTATGTTTAAATTATAAAGTGCAATCAACCACCAAAGAAATTGATTGTATAGTAATTGTGTTTCTGATATCATGTTATTGCAACAAAGATCTACTTTTGAACCCCAATCGCTTAATTTTTATGAACCATATAGCATATGCCATTCACAATACCCATTTGTAAAGATTGTCCTTGTAACAAAAAGCAACAGTATGACTACAAGTACAATCAATATAGTGAGAATCTTGAATTAACCTTTTTCTTTGTCTACTCTATGCAATTGTAAACAAAGGACAAGGTTCATTCTAGAAACTCACCTTGTACTGTTTTTTGAAGAATTTGCTATAGTTGGACCGCTACACCACCTCTCCTCCTCCAATAAAAAGCATTGCACCATGTAATAAGCTTTGATTAGAAAACAAAGACCATTTGTTTGTTTTTCTAAAAGAATAGCAATAAAGCTCAAGCAAATGACCAAAATGCAAACAACTCCCAAAATTACATTTGCAATATATAATACTCCTACTGCGATGGATATTAATAGCCAAAACCAATAAAACACTAGCAAGCATTTTTTAGATTCAAGAGACACAAGTATAAATGTAAATCAGATTAACTAGACAAACTAGTTGCCATAGGTTCTTGTACCACAAATCTTCTAGCAATGAATTTAACTGCTCTTTTGCACGAAGTCTAAAATTATTTCATCAAGCAATATTACTTCACTGCTCTATGGCAACATTGCAATTTGAATTCTAAAACATATTTGGCATAGCTTTTTATAACCCCAAGATACAATTTTCTAACTTCCCAAGCATTCAGTCTAAGTTTTCCAATTACAAAATCTCAAATTGTTGTTTGCTTGGTATGTTTGTTCCTTGAATTTGATCACTAGGTAAAATGTGTACAAGGATAATTGTAATTTGTTCTTTCTCTTAATTACTATGCATTTAAAGACTATTTAACAGCTACCTAATTAATTAGTTATCTAATGATACAAGGATAAATGACAAATATGGAATTGACTACTTTGACATGAGTAAAATGTCACATGGACCTATTAGCTAACACGCTACATATACTGTGACTTTTGAGTGCTTAATCCATCTACATGCAAGTACAAATCACAACCCATAATTAAAATGTCCCCAAGGATATTTATAATTATTTATTTCTTTTTATTATTATGTATTTAAAGACTAATTAACAGCCACTTGATTAATTAGATATGAGATGAAAGAAGAGTAAATGAGAGCTACCAACTCAATAAAAATGCCAAAGTTAACATGTGAATATCAAGGTGTCCAGATTTAATAATCATTGCATTCCCCGGAAGCACATTTTCCTGAGGAGTTTTGTAAAACAGTTCACTTGCCCTATAAATGCTTTCGTATTTTACATGTCTGCCTATGAGAACAATAACCACAACATCTGACAGAATTTAAATGCTTACTGGCACAAAATAGGTTTCTACTGCATTCTTTTGTCTATCTCTGTGCAAATCAAAATTTATATTCTGCTATGGTAAATTCTCTAGTACATTAGGTACTTTAAAGCGCAATTTTTTGGATGTTGCTCTTGTTCCAGGTTTGATTCTTTTTGGGGGTTATAACTACCTACTGTTGTATTAGTTTCCCATTTTTTGTTCTAGAAATGAATGAATATATAAAAAAATAATCATATATAATAGTTTTTCTTTGACGAATTTTGTTAAACAGTTCACCTGTTTTCTGTATGCTCCCATTGTTTGCATTTATGCCTACGAGGACAATAACCATGACTTTTAACAAAACCCCTTTATCCTTTATGCTTTGATGACAACGGAAAAGCTCAAAGCAACACACTGTCGACTCATTGTTCGAAAGCTCTCGCTATCGCACACGTTGACATTATTTTGGTTCCAAAGCTCTCTTTATGGGACCACTTTCCAGTAATTAAAAATATACAAACTTTCCAGGGCTCACATGCATGAAGTAAAATGGAAAAGAGGGTTTGTTTCCCTTTTTTGTTCTACAAATGAATGAATAGATAAACAAATAATCATATATAATATTTTTTCTTTGACGAGTTTTGTCAAAGAGTTCACCTGTTTTCTGTATGCTCCCATTATTTGCATTTATGCCTACGAGGACAATAACCACGACTTTTAACAAAATCCCTCTATCCTTTATGCTTTGATGACAACGGAAAAGCTCAAAGCAACACACTGTCGACTCATTGTTCGAAAGCTCTCATTATCGCACAAGTTGACATAATTTTGGTTCCAAAGCTCTCTTTATGGGACCGCTTTGCAGTAATAAAAAATATACAAACTTTACAGGGCTCACATGCATGAAGTAAAATGGACAAGAGGGTTTCTACATAATTCCTATCAAACACAGATGAAACCTTCGCATTTCAACAAGAAATTCGAATAGATAATACTAAAAGTAGTTTAAAATACGAATTTATACTCAAAGTATAAGAATGCCTTAAAGCACTATGAAACCCTACTTGCATTTCTCGTATCAAATAGAAGAAAACAATGTAAAGTTACCTCTTCTGACCTCAAGCAATTCGTTTCTCGTTGTCTAGTGCGCAATTCTGCAACTACTAAATCCCCTGCTCGGCCACACAATAGAGCACTATGAAATACAGCTTCATTATGCACTTTAATGTAACGAAACTCTCAAAATTAACAAATTATCACCTCAAGTAACTCGTTTCTGGGTCTGGACTCTGCAACTATAACATCTCCTGCTCAGTCGCTACAAACTCTTCCTCAGAACACGCGCTTACAGAACACAGAAACAACACACGCAAAGTAATAGAGATACATACCAAGTCGCTTAACTCTATATTAAATGACCAAAGTACCCTGGCCACACGTGGCCACCAAGCCATTCCAGCGCCTTCACCTCGAGCCTGATGCCATTTAATGCATTTAATTTGTATTCATGCATTACGTACGTCTACCCGCCAGTTTTATAAACTATGCCTTTGCTTAAATTTATTTAATCAATCTATGCGCTTGCATTTACCTGATATTTTAGTGCATTTAATCTGCATTCATGGATTACGTACCTCTAGCCGCCAGTTTTAAAACTATGCGTTTGCTTAAATTTATTTAATCAATTTATGCGTTCGCATTTTTCCGAATTTTTAAAACGATAATGATTTATAAAGCTACTCGGATGAATAGGAAATTAGATAAATGCTAATTTTCCAATATAAAAAATAGCTCTCCAAATTCAAACTATACAAAAAAATAAGTAATATGTTAAATGGCGAAATGTGATTGGCCGATGCTACCGGTTAAAAGCATTCCGGGCGAATGCATAAGTATTCCTGCCTTGGCGGCAGGAACTAATAATGGGTAGTCAAGTCACAACTATTGGACATTATATAAACAATTACTATCACAACTATTGAATACTATATAAACAACTACTATCACAACTATTGAAACATGCTTGGCTGCTCCTCTCCCCTAAAGAGGTTTCAACCTAAGAAACAGGATGGATCCTTGATTCTCGTGATAAAAAAATATCAATTCAAAACCCGTGCTACCCAAATAGATAGGAAAAAAACAAAGATCTTGTGGACGAAATATAATCCTCCATTAAAAATTAAAATAAAAGGTGGCCCCAGGTAAACTCAACTGCAAGCAAAGGAATAAGGATTAAACCGCGAGTACTTAAAAGGACTAGGTCCATAACCAGATGCAAGTTGAAAATCCAACGGTTGACGGCCAAGCAGGTGGCGCGGCGCGAAGAGCCTGCGATGATACACCAATTATTAATCTGCCGGAGTTTACCAAACCCGGCTTTAAAATGATGAGAAACAGAGTTACAGGCAGCTTTAAAGTCAAAGCAACCCGTATTATCAAAGCCAGTCCAGTCCAGTCCAGTCCAGTCCGTCCGGCCAGGCACTTCCGCTAAATTGGGATACAAATCTTCATCATTACATCTTTTACTGGCAACGTGCGGGAAAGCTCAATGAACGGCTTGGCTTTGCCTTTGTCTTTGCCTCGGCCTGCACTGCGAAAGCGTCGTCCTGTGTGCGCAGGCTGTAAAGGCAACCCAATTTATTGCCACTATTGTAACGCCGTAAGTAATCATTCGCGATTCTTGACTAGACGTAACATAAGCTCGCAGTCTTGACAACTAGTAAATTCTAATAATTATGAGCGATACAATTCTCAGAGTACTAAGCGCCATCATTTCAGTGGAGATATCAAGGCAATACCCACGCGCAGTGACCCGCCGGGTAATTTGAGGATCCGCCCGGCCGGCCGGCCGCCGGGCTACGTCAACCATACGACTAAAGGCGGCAGCCGCCGGGTATGATTGCTTGGGGAGGGAGAGAATGTGTATGATATGATGTGAAGATGTTCTGCTCGGATGGATGATGGGACATGAGCATGTGTTTCGGGTGCTTTTAAGAAAAATGGGGGCAAACGGCCCACTGCGCCTTAAACTGGAAGGGTCCTGTGAAAGGGACGGGGCAACCGCCTGGGCCCCGGTTAGGCATAAGGCATTCGGGCTTTCTTGTGCCTTTCGCTTGCGCCTGGGCCCCTCTTCGGGGTTCGAGATTTCCCGACAGAAGGCATTACATTAATGCTCGCTTCAGTAAATGCATTGCTCTGCAAGTTCCGGACTGCTGGTGACTCCCGGGCCCTCAGTGCCAACCCCTGGGATCGCTTTCCAAAGAACTGTTGTGCCACCTATGTATTTCGCCATTAATGTTGATGGCCTTTTCTTTGGAGGATCAAATGAAAAAGGAAAGGAAAGGTTTTTCTATAGTCTACTATATCATGCAATTTGTTTGTGGGTCTATAAATGGATTAAAGCATATGAGACTGTCTTGTAGGAGGCACCTAATTCGTGCTTTACAATATGAAGTGTACATACCCTACGTCTTGCACAATTTGAACCTGTGACCTCTCTTTCAAAAGTTTTCAAATTAACATATTGAGCTGATTAGATTTTTAGTCATTAATGTTAATAATCTTTTTGGAGGATCAAATGAAAGCTAATCAAGTAGTGTGTGATTAAAGGTTTTCAAATTAGCATATTGTGTTGTTTAGATCTTTGCCATTAATGTTAATAACTTTTTTGAAGGATCAAATGAAAGTAGTGTGGGATCAAAAGTGTTTTAGGTTAACATATTGTGTTGTTTAGATATTTCGCCATTTATTTTAATAATCTTTTTGGAGGATCAAATTAAAGATGACCAGTGTGGGATCAAAAAAATTCAAATTAATATATTGTGTTGCTTAGATCTTTCGACATTAATGCTAATAACCTTTTCGAAGGATCAAATGAAAGTAGTGTGGGATAAAAAGTGTTCATATTGTGTTGCTTAGATCTTTCGTCATTAATGTTAATAACCTTTTTGAAGGATCAAATGAAAGCGGTGTGGGATCAAAAGTGTTTTAGGTTAAAATATTGTGTTGTTTAGATATTTCATCATTAATGTTAATAATCTTTTTGGAGGATCAAAAGTTTTCAAATTAAAATATTGTGTTGCTTAGATCTTTCAACATTAATGTTAATAACCTTTTTGGAGGATCAAATGAAAGCAGTGGGATAAAAAGTGTTTCAGGGTAACATATTGTGTTGCTCGGATCTTTCGTCATTAATGTTAATAACTTTTTTTGAGGATCAAATGAAAGCAGTGTGGGATCAAGTTTTCAAATTAACATATTGTGTTCGCTTAGATCTTTCGTCATTAATGTTAATAATTTTTTTGGAGGATCAAATGAAAGTAGTGTGGGATCAAAAGGGTTTCAAGTTAACATATTGTGTTGTTTAGATATTTTTCCATTAATGTTAAAATAATATTTTTGGAGGATCAAATGAAAGATGACTAGTGTGGGATCAAAAGTTTTCAAATTAACATATTGTGTTGCTTAGATCTTTCGCCATTAATTTGTTAATAATCTTTTTGGAGGATCAAATGAAAGATGACCAAGCACAGTTGGATCAAAAACTTTCAAATTAACATATTGTGTTGCTTAGATCTTTTTCCATTAATGTTAATAATCTTTTTGGAGGATCAAATGAAAAATGATCAAGAAATTTGGGATGAAAATTTCATTAAAAGTGTTTTAGTTTAACATATTGGGTTGTCTAGATATTTCGCCATTAATATTAATAATTTTTTTGAAGGATCAAATAGAAGATGACCAAACAGTCTGTGGGATCAAAAGTTGTAGTAAAAATGTTTCATGTTAACATAATATTTGTTTGTTGTTGCAGCGGTTTCTGGATTAGATTGTGTGAGATTTTTTTGCATCAACGTTTCAGATCACACTCTGTGATTTATCATCAGGATGAAAGAGCTCAAGGAGAGAAAGATTGTTAGTTGCAGACTAAGAACAACCTAAATAGAAAAAATGAGGGAGGAAGGGGAGGAGGGGAGAGAAGGCTACACAACCCAAGGAGACAAGACAAATAAGAATTAAAAATTAAAGGATAGTGAACTAAAAATCACAATTTAAAGAGACCAACAAAACGAAGGAAAGCAAAAAAGACATTACACAACAAGACTAGAAAAATAATAAAAAGACAAGGAATTGGTAAAAAAGAAGAGGAGAATAAACAAGAGAACAATGAAGGAAATTAAGAAATTAAGAATAAAAGAAAGGAAATAAATACCCATATGCATGTATATATGCACATATATATGTGTGTTTTAACTAAATTACTTGCACAAAAATACTATGAAAACTAAAATAAGAGCACAAAAAAATGGTAATACAATACAATTAATAATATAAAAATATATCTATATATAGAACAATAAAAGAAACAAAGAGTAAAAAGCAATTAAAGTATTTACATGAAGAAAAAAATAATTAGGGAATAAAGAAAAAAATCCATAAAGAAAATTACACTAAATAAAAAGAGAAAACAAAGGAGTAATAAAGATGAATAAAGAATTTAAAGAAAAATATTATATAATAAATAAATAAAAGATAGGAAAATTCACCAAATAAAAAAGAAAAAACAAAGAAGTTGTAAAGAAGAGTAAATGATTAAAAGAAAAATAATGTAAAGTAAATAAATAGAATATAAGAAAATACAAAGGAGAAATGAGAGAAAGTTCGGAAACATCAAGAAAGAAAATAAAGAAACAAAGAAACTATACTATAATATTAAATAAAAGAAAAATGAGCATGTAAATAAAGGTATATAAGAATATTTACTAATATATAAACCTAAATATTAATATATATAAATATATATCAAAAAATAAAAATGAACAAGACAAGAAATGAAAACCAATCAAATTGAAAGAAAATATGAAAAATTACAAGCAAAAAGGGGGTTAAAAAGACAATTAAAAAACCTTTCAAAATATATGTGTGTGTGTGTGTGAGAGAGAGAGAGAGAGATACATGTAAATATCTATATACTGACATATATGTATTCTACACAAACAAATAAACATAAACTCAAATCAAGAGAAAGTGAAAGGCAAGAAGAAAAATAAAATGGAAACACTCAAAAAAAAGAAAACACAACAATACAAAAAATCAACAACAAAAAATAAATCAAATTGATATATATATATAAAAGAATATGGAGCAAATAAATAAAGGTATATAAGACTATATACTACTATATAAAACATAAATATATATCAAAAAATAAAAATTCAAACAAGATAAGAAACGAAAGCCAACAAAAATGAAAGAAAATATAGAAATTACAAGCAAAAAGGGGTTGAAAAGACAATCACAAAACCTTGCATAATCATACATGTAAATGTCTATATACTTACATATATATATTCTACACAAACAAATAAACATAAACTCAAATCAAGAGAAAGTGAAAGGAAAGAAGAAAAATAAAATAGAAACACTAAAAAAAAAAACATTGTAATAATATAAAAATTCATCAACAAAAAATAAATCAAATTGATCGATATATTTATATATATATAAAAGGAGAAGGGAAACCACTTTAAGGATGAGCCTCAAACCAAGAACCAAGCAAGGAAAAAAAATGACTTGAAGAGGCAACACGAGAGAACAAAGGGGGGAGGGTTTGGAAAGAGAAACACAAGAGATAGAGGAAGCCAAAAAAACAAGAACAAAGATAAAGATGAAAGAAGAAAACCAAGGATATAAAAGGCAAGGAGAAGAGAAAAGAGACTTTAAAAATGAAGGAAAAAACTGAAGGGAATAAGGCAAGAACACAGGGAAATGCCCAAAAAAACCCCCAAGGAAAGGGGAAAAGAAGAGGAAGAAACAGAGAAGGACAAGGCGAGAAAAGAACAAACCAAAACAAAAACCCAAAAACTAACAAAGGACCCTGAAAGGCAAAAGACCACCTACGAGCCCAGGAGACCAAGGGATGGAAGAAAGATAAGGAAGGAGGCGCATAAAGTATTAATGCGAGGAAGGGAGATGGTGGGTTCTAAGGTTGGTTAACAAGGGATGTCAAGCCTGGCTCAACCTCCACCCCTCGTCATGATTGAGGTTTAAGGGGTGGTTGTTGATTTCAATGGCTTCTTTAAGTTTCCTTTTGAAGAAATTGTCTTCTTTGAACAAGATTTGAGTGTTCTCAAGACAAATGTGGTGTTTGGTGGAAGAGGAGTGGTCGACTAAAGCAGATTTGAGAATTTGTTCATGTTTGATGTCAGCACTAAGCTCTTTGATTCTAGTGCTAAATGATCAACCAGTTTCTCCAATATAAAGAGTGCCACATGAACACACTACCTTATAGACTCCAAAGTCAAGAAGAATGACTTTGGAGTCTTTGAGCGAAGGGATTCGACTTCTCAGAGTTTGGAGAGGTTTGAAAGCACATCAGATTCCTTTTTTATGGAGGATCCTAGATATTTTTTGGGCTAAGCCATCGTTATAAGGGAGGGAAGCATCAAAGAGATCAGAGAAGATGTTAGGTTAAATAATATTTGTTGTTAAATTAGTCATAAAAAATTAATCTTTTTTGATGTTATATTTTTTGTTACTATAATGAAAAAGTTTGTTGTTTTGTTTAGTTTTATTTTTTCAAATAAAATGATTAGGTTGTTCAATTTTAAATTTTTTTTTGTACTTGAGAGTATTTTCACTATAAAGTGTTATTATGTCTCCTCCATCCCCTTGTTATAAAAGAGATATGTCCTCATTTCACACTCCTTACTAGATGTCATTCACTTGTCATTTCATATCTAAGATGATGTGAACTATGAAACTAAGATGATGTGAACTAGTCCTTAATTGGATTGTCAACATTTTGATTTCCATTTGATTTCTACTTATGTAAACCTTTTCATCATGGTCCATGTAGAGTTAAACCCTTTAATATAGTATATTTCCATCCCACCAATTTGTTGTCTATATAATTGTCATAATATTTTTTTGTATCATATCCAAGATGACGTAAGCTAGTCCTTAATTGAACCACCAACATTTTTTATTTCCACTTGATTTCTAGTCATGCGAACTTTTCATCATTGTCGGGCCATGTGGACTTAAACTCTTTAATATAGTATAATGTCTTTCCACCAATTTGTTGTCCATATGATTGTCTTATTTTTTTCTTATTTCATATGCAAGATGATGTAAGTTAATCCTTAATTGGACCATCAACATTATTGTTTTCCACTTGATTTCTACTCATGCCAAGTTTTCATCATGGTCCATATAATTGCCCTAAATTTTTCTTGTTTCATATCCAAGATGATGTAAGCTAGCTCTTAATTGGACCATCAACATTTTTATTTTCCATTTAATTTCTACTCAGTCAACTTTTCATCATGGTCCATATAATTGCCCTAAATTTTTCTTGTTTCATATCCAAGATGATGTAAGCTAGCCCTTAATTGGACCATCAACATTACTTTTTTCCACTTGATTTATACTCTGTCAACTTTTCATCATGGTCTCGTGTGGAGTTAAACTCTTTAATATAGTATATTTTACTTCCACTAGTTTGTTTTGTCCATATCAGTACTCCAAATTTTTCTTGTTCCATATGGAAGATGATGTGAGCTAGTCCTTAATTAGACCATCAGCATTTTTGTTTTCCACTAGATTTTTATATATATAAAAACATTCCTTTCCATTCACAATTAAAATTTGAAGAATATATCTTGATCTGAGACATAATTCCAACCTCATTACTCAGCACAATGCCTGCTTTCTCCTCCACCGTCCACGGCCCTGACGTTTCTGCACCACCATTAATTTTTCCCGGATTAAAATTTTTGACAGCTCCTGGAGTCCAGACTCACCACTGTTCGGTGCCAGCTTGCAAGAGTGCAGAGCCTGCAAGAATTGGGTGACTGATACGTGTACGTCCCAACCTTCGGGTTGACGTACCATGAATAGTTGCTTTCTACGATAGTGGCAGTTATTGGAAGTACGATCGATGTACGACAGTTTGCTATATATAAAATATAACTTTTTTGTCAATTTGACGGCCATGCGCGGCCGTCAAGCGCTATTTTGTTATTGGCCAGCTGAAACTTGAAAAGGAATGCCCTTTCATACTTCGTGCGGCCAAACCTAGTTATTATCACTGTCCTACTTTTACCGCGCATTAGAAAAGGAAATTTTAAGGCAAGATTTTTATTATTATCTGATAGGTTACATATAGGCCTAGTGTGAGGTAGATTACATATAGTGTGAGATTTGAGTCTGAAACGTCTGTAAATCATTATTGAGTTGTCAGAAAACAAGCTTCACTTGTCGTTTAATGGTAAATCAGTTGTCATTGAATTATAAAAGCCTCCAAAATATCAAGTAAAAGCCTCTAAAATCTCACTTATCATATAAAAGCCAGATACAAATTGATTTGACAATTGGATGGAAAAATTCTATTACCAAAATCTCATTTATCACATAAAAGCTAGATAAAAATTGATTTGACAATTGGATGAAAAAATTCAATTTCCATTGTAGTGTTTTTTGTCAATTGGATGACAACTTTCTTTTTTCATTTGCATTGTTTATGTTTTAAATCTGTATGCAAATATTTATAATCAATAATATTTAATTTCTATAAGCAAAAAATCTAGATTTGTCTAAGTTTATTTGATTCCATTATTAAACATTTATTATTAATTGTTTAATCCAGCCACATGCAACTAGAATTTGCATGCACAAACACGTACTCTCTAACATATTAACATACATATAGTTTTCTATCGACGTAATCCTTGAACCTTTTTTTAGGTGCAAATGCTAGTATTGAAGAGTTAAAAAAAATAGAAAATATTTTACATTCAATATTAGGTGAATGGATGTGAAATTTAAAACAACTATTTTAATTTTGATTTTTTAAATATTATTAACTTTAATTTTAATTACAATTATTCTAGAGGTGTAAAGTGTATTTTTAACATTTTTCTCATTCCATTTTTATTTATTTTAAGTTTTAGTGTTTCAATAGCATATTTATGTATAAGAGTTGACAATCAACATGAACTTGATATGTACTTCAATTACATTTTCTTGTGGATGTATATCTTATCCTTGATTTTCTTGTTTTTAGTCCATATTCATATTTGTACATGCAACTTTGAGCCCCTTTTTCCAACATCAAATTTAATAATGGGTGCAAACCGACCCAACTCAAACTAATTGTTATCCATCCATTCAAGCACAAAAAAATCAAATTTAAATGTTAGAGTGTTGTATAAAAGGACAAAACCCTAGGTTACTTAAGGTTAGGGGATAACATCATCATTTGATCAATTTTGCACTTACAAAGAACATTGCATCAGTATTTACAATAATAAAAATATATACATAGGCATTTTTATCCTACTTAGTACATTTTTGTTCATTACAAACATCATTGAATATATAAAAGGGCTTGACTAAGACACATGGTAGGAAGCTAGTTGTCTTGCCTTTACTAGCATAACAAGTTCCAATGGTGCTTCTAAGACCCACCCTTCTTAGATACATGTAGTGTTACATACACCCCATTTTGTTTCCAATAAGATTTGGACCACCTTTTCTTATTTTTGCTTTTGCTTTTTGTTTGTTCTCTTAGTTCTCTTGTTCCTTCTCTTATGCTTAAAGAATGTGTTTTAAATTTAAATGGTCATGTCATGTGTTTCAAAATTCAAATCATTTGTAGATTTTTTGGGTTAGATGTCTAAGAAGATGTCATGTTTTCAATTGTTTGTGGAAATATAGAATTATGAGGGACTTCTAGACATTTGGAATTGATCTCCCAACCTCATGAGGTCCTAAACTTCCCCACAAGCATTCATTCTAGTACTTAAAGTGTACAATATCCTTTAAAGTTGAAGTTTATATAATCTTGAAAGATTATTACTAGACATCCAAACATTATCTTAACCTCTTAATGTTTAGCCCTTCCCCATAAAATATTTTGGTAGCTAATTAAAATGACAAATACCCTTGTTACAATTGTCTTCCATGATCCCAAGGGACATCCAAATGTTTGTCTCCTTGGAGTGACCTCCAAATATCTTTTATTTCATCGCAAGGTTTATTGGGTCTAAGGTGTGTGATTTGTTGACTTTCGATGGACAAATAGATATTTAAAATTATATCTATATCATCTTGATGTCCAACCATTTTTTGTAAAGTCTCCGTGGACCACCTAGGCATTAAAATTTCTTGTTTAGGTCAACTACAAGATTTTAATGTTCTTATGGATATGTGTAATTGGATTAGTATCTCTAAATGTGTGGTTTTTTCCCACAAGTTGTTAAAGGAGTAGATGATTTAATGCCCATCATTGTTGTATGCCTTGAGATGTCTATTATCAACATTATATTTT
This sequence comes from Sequoia sempervirens, assembly GCA_007258455.2. NCBI lineage: Eukaryota > Viridiplantae > Streptophyta > Pinopsida > Cupressales > Cupressaceae > Sequoia > Sequoia sempervirens. The sequence continues at coordinate 1,008,860,166 of VDFB02271358.1, read as the reverse complement.
TAAATATGCATTATGTGATGCATACCTGCCATGCTTGTATATGTTGTATTGAGTGTTTATCAATGTTTCAACTCCAGTTTTATTAATAGATATAGTTGTGATTATCAAATCTATTAAGCATTAAATATTTATTGATTATGCATTTTATTTTTTGTATCATACTAGTCATAGATGATTTACAATAGATGTAATGATTTGACATCATGGTGATTTACACTACATGGTGGTGGATTATGTTACTTCAACTCTTATTATGTAAGGAAAGTAAGCTTGATGTTTGACTTGAGTGTGTAGATATAGGGTGGTGCAGGCGAGAAATGGGGGTCTTATTAGACTACAATTCCAACAATAATAAATCAACTCAACACTTTTCAATATTTAAAATTCGAATTGCACATTCAAATTCTTATTCATAGGCAACTTCATAAAATTTCAAAACAAGAATTCCATTTTATGAATCAAATCTATAGACAGATTGAAATATATCAAATTCAATTTCTAAATTTATTGGCAGCCAATTCAATAGATAATCACAATTCCACAGTCATCAAAAACCACAACACATTGTATTGTTATACCCCCTATTCATACACACTCTATATTTTTTCTCAATACCAATTTTCCAAATAGTAAAAACACTCCTCTTTCCAGATTGGTGAACCCCACTATAGGAAATAAATTCTTTTCTTATACTGTTTTGTTACTCAGCAATGAAAAGCCCCCAAAACTAATCAATACCCCAAAGAATTGCATTTTCTGGATAATAAAATACATTTGATTGCTGCTCACAAGTCAGGAAAGATATCATGCCCCACCCAACCAATATAATTTATTGAAAAATGCCTTTAAACATTTCAATGGGGTAGGAAAAATCCCTATGACAGCCTGTCTATTCACCTCCCTACAACAAACTCTAAAGAAAATCATAAAATTGATTTTTAAATACATTTAGCCTCTTATTCCTTGGTCCATGCCATGTTGATTTCCCATGCCCAGTCAAAATACATAATATGCTAGAAATTGCATTAAAAAGCATTGTGCTGGGGAAATAAGATGAATTGACCCATCTAAAGGAAATGATTTGCTAGAAAAGAATGTAGTTTATGTGCAATCTACCCACGCTAGTCATTCAAAAGACCACGCCTAGCCAATATGTAAACATTGGAATTATAATTAATATTTGTTGTATTTTGATGAAGTTAAACTCCATGCCCAACCAAATACATTTCCATGCCCCAACCAAACACATATGTTAAAAATACATTTAAAATTTGCATAGTCACCACAGTTCACACAATTTGCCAAAACACAACAAGAAACACCAAGAAAAATAAACAAATGAAATGGAACATTTTTTTTGGGTGATGCAAGATTTCCATTATGCTTGGGTGCCCTTGAATTAGACACGTCAGGTAAGAAAAATTCTTCATGAGTGTGGACCAAATATTCCCAATATTCTTTTATTCTTGTCTTCTTGGTGACATGGGAATCAATAATTTGATCTACCTCTTCAAGCTTCTTCACAGGCAATTGTTGAATCCACTCACAAGCATCTTGCAAATTTGAATTTATATTCCCATGTCCACTTGTCTCTCCTTCATAATATTTATACAAATCAACAACATTAAATATTGGAAAAATATCAATACATTCTGGAAGCTCAAATTCATGTGTTTGATGAAAATTTCCATAAAATCTTACATAGGACTATCTTCTTCAATTTCAACGTATTGTATGTTCCTTGTGGGAACCTCTCCTTCCTCAAATGTGTCATCACCAACTCTTCAATCTGGAATTCTTGCTCCCTTTGATGCATATCAACATACTCCTTGCATTTGGTGGCACTTTTCTCCAAATTTCCCTTCACTTCCTTGTGCAAATTATGTATATACTCAATAGCCTTCCGCTACAACTCTCTTTCTACCCAAATCTATACTATCTGATGCAGGAGCATCCTTGGTTCTTTGCAATCCTGCATCAACCAAAAAATATTTTCATTTCAGTTTTGTTCTTGTTCAGTTCTTGCTCACCAACAAGTTGGCAGATTCAACATTTCATCATATTTGCTCACCGGACCCTACAGATCTATGTTTTCATCATGGACATGTTCATTTTCCTTATTCCAAGATTTCAAATCGATTGGATTTTTTTTCCGACAATTTGTCACTTCCGGATTAAGTGGCAGTTTCCAGAACATAGCACCAAAGTAGTTTCAAGCCTAACGACTAGTTTTGTCTCTTGTGGATCCTGGCGGTGTGTTACAAATTGTTTTGTGGAGTATCCCCAACCTTAATTTAGGTCCACACTTCATCCTATGCACATGTCGAGGAGAAATTCAAATTTAAGGCCAACCTATTTCACGCACACGTTATGTTTCCTTCATCGGAGATTGTAATGATCTTTGGCCAACGCAGAGGATTCTAGATCTCTAGATGTGATATAAATCATTGTAACAGATCATTAGAAAGACAAGTAGATGAATATTAGATTTGATATGTAAGATTTCATCTCATATTAAGGATCATATAGGAATATTGTAATTTGAGCATGTTGTATTAGGCCTGTGAGCCCAATCTGCGAACCTAGATGTTGCCGGCTGATTGTAATTGAAATTTTTGAATGTTTGAATCTGCATTTGCCTCCATATTTTGAGTGGCTTCTATTGTGTAACTCTTGTTGCATGGTCCAAACTGTTCTCTTGAAGACCCTCGTACCATGACTGCACCAAAATTGGTATCAGAGCAAGATTCATTTCATAAGAGATCGTCAAAGTTTATGGAGTCCTATTGAAGATTTGTTGTGGGGTGGCAGACTGAGGATCTGACCTGCAGCTACAGAAGGCTTGTGTAAAGATGGCAAGAAGAAGAAATGGTAGAGGAAATGGAGCACGGAGAAATGCAGACCCAACTATAATGGAGATGTTGAGAGGAATTGCTGCTAGATTAGAAGCAGTCAAAACAACCCAGAGGAGAGGTCGACCAGTTGATGATGTGAGTGATGAAGAGGTAGAAAAACAAGAAGAAGGGGAAAGAGAAAATCAACCTGGCCTTGATCAAGGAGAAGAGAGGTTTATAAGAGCCCTAACCAGAGTAAATACTAAACCACATTTCAATCCACTGGATTATAGTGGTAAGTTGGATTCAGATGAATTGCTTGATTAGATAATGAAGATGGATAAGTATTTTGATTTTGAAGGTACCGTCAAGGACAAGAAGGTGGAATTTTCTTGTACAAAGTTAAAAGGACGTGCATCCCTTTGGTGGGAACATTTGCAGATAGATAGGCAAAGAAGAGGAAAGGAGAAGATAAAATCACGGGATCGAATGGTGAATAAGTTAAAGATGAAGTTTATGCCTGCAGACTATTAGATCAATTTGTTCTGGAAGTTGCATAATTTGAAGCAGAAGGGGTCAAGTGTGACAAAATATACTGAGGAGTTCTAGAAGTTGAATATCAAATCCAGACATTCAAAGGATGAGGTTGAACAAGTAGCCAGATATGTGAATGGCTTGAAGCTGTCTATACATGATGAGATCAGTTTGATCAAGTTGTTGAGTGTGGAAGAGGTATATCAATGTGCCCTAAAAGAAGAAGAGAAGCTAAATAAAAGACATGAGTAGAGACAAAGAGGAAGAAGCGGAAGATTTCAAAGAGGAAGAACTTTTACTGGAGAAGGAAGAGGATCTTTTGCAGATCAGATTAAAGATAAGGAAGTCAATAAGAATAATAGTTCATACCATAGAGATGATGAAAACTCTTACTAGAGAGGAGGATATGGTTATAAAAAAGATGATAGAGGACAAGAGAAAATACTATTCAGAGGAACTTGTTTTAAGTGTGGTGGAGAAGGACATAGAGCATTTGAATGTAATCAGGAAGAGACAAGTAGAAAGACAGAGAATAGTAGAAGAAAAGTCTTTGTTGAGGAGGATCATGCTGGATCATCTAATAAACCAGAAGAGGGAGAAGTGTTGGTGAAAAAAAGAGTATTGTGTCAAAGTGAGATGGAGTAGGAACCGTTGCAGAGAAAGAATTTGTTCTAGACCAGATGCAAGGTAGTTGGTAAATGTTGCAAAGTGATTGTTGACAGTGGAAGCTCCAAGAACCAAGTTTATGAAGAAATGGTGACCAAATTGGAGTTGGAAATATTGAAACACCTAAAGCCTTATCAGATAGCATGGATTCAAGATGAACATAAGATACTGGTACGTGAACAATTTTTGGTGAAATTGAAGATAGGAAATTATCATGATGAATTTTTGTGTGATATCATGCCTATGGATGTATGCCATGTTTTGTTGGGAAGGCCTTGGCAGTATGATAGATAGGCTATTCATGATGGAAAGAAGAACACATATGCCCTTGTTGCTAATGGGATGAAGCAGACTTTGTTGCCATTGGAGGATGTTCTTAAAGTTGGGGTTTGTACGAATGCTAGAATTTGTTTGGTTGATGGAAGGAGATTTCTAGATGGACTGAGACAAGAGAACATGTGCTATGCCTTGGTTCCTAAGAAGGTTGAATACTTGAAACATGTAGAAGAACAACTAGAGGAGATAAAGGAGTTGCTAACAAAATATGAAGAGATCATTTCAAATAATGTACTTGATGGATTGCCACCTGTGAGGAGTATTAGTCATTGCATGGATATGATTCATGGAGCTAGTTTTCCTAATAAAGCAGCACACTAGATGACACCGACAACGAATGAAGAGTTGAATAGACAAATGCAAGAGTTGTTGAGGAAAGGTTTGATCATAGAAAGCTTAAGTCCTTGCGCAGTACCTGCTATGCTAGCACCTACGAAGGATGGAGAATGAAGGATGTGTATAAATTCTAGAGCCATAAACAAAATCACAGTGAAGTATAGATTTCCTTTGCCTCGGATGGATGGCATTATGGATTGTTTGAGTGGAGCTAAATACTTTACAAAGATAGATTTGAAGAGTGGATATCATCATATCAGAATCAGAGAAGGGAATGAGTGGAAGACAACATTCAAGACAAATGAAGGATTGTATGAGTGGTTGGTGATGCGTTTTGGACTAACAAATGCACCAAGTACTTTCATGAGGCTGATGAATGAGGTATTGAATAAATTCTTGGGTAAGTTTGTGATTGTCTATTTGGATGACATCTTGATTTTTAGTAAGACTAGAGAGGAACATTTGTTGCATATAAGACAAGTTTTGTAGAGGTTGAGAGAAGAGCAGTTGTTGATAAACATTAAGAAGTGTAGTTTCATGAAGGAAGAATTGGTATATCTGGGATTTGTGATATCTACGGATAGATTGAAGATGGATCCTGAGAAGGTAAGAGAAATTGTTGAATGGCCTACACTGAAAAGCATTGGAGAGGTAAGATCATTTCATGGATTGGCTAGTTTCTACCAAAAGTTCAGTAGGAATTTCAATTCTATTTGCAGTTCTATGACTGAAACAATGAGAGGGGATAAGAAAGATTTTAGGTGGACATCTGGAGCAGACTAAATTTTTGAGTTTTTGAAACAGAAGGTGACTGAGCAGCCTGTGCTGGCTTTATCAGACTTTAATAAGGTATTTTAGGTAGACTATGACGCAAGTGGAAATGCAATTGGAGTAGTATTAAGTCAAGAAGGAAGATCAGTAGCTTAAAACAGTGAGAAATTGAATGATGCTAGGAGAAGGTATTCAGTGTATGACCAAGATTTTTATGCCATAGTTCAAGCCTTGAAGAAGTGGAGACATTACTTGTTGCCTAAGGAGTTTGTGTTGTATACCGATCATCAGGTGTTGCAATATTTGAATAGTCAAGGTAAGTTGAATTAGAGACACATGAGATGGGTGGAATTCTTGCAAAGTTATACTTTTGTTTTGAAACATAGGAGTGGAAAGTCAAAAAGAGTCATTGATGCTTTGAGTAGGAGAAGGAATCTACTGGCAGAGATGAGAGTGGAGGTATTAGGCTTTGATGAATTGAAGAACTTGTATAAGGAAGACCCAAATTTTGTAGAACCTTGGAGAGCTTGTAAAGAACTAGTCTTGGAGGATAGGAGTCAGTGGATGGATTATTTCATTCAGGAGGACATGTTGTTCAGAGGGAATCAATTGTGTATACCCCAGAGTTCAATGAGGGATAGCTTGGTGAAATAAAAACATAGTGGAGGATTGGAAGGACACTTTGGAATTGATAAGACAGTAGCATTGGTAAGGGAGAATCACTTTTGGCCATAGATTCATAAGGATGTTAGGAAATTTGTGTAGAGTTGTCGAGTTTGTCAAGCTGCAAAAGGGAGTAATCAGAATGTTGGATTGTATAAGCCTTTGACAGTCTCGGAGAGACCTTGGGAGGATATCATCATGGATTTCATACTTGGCTTGCCGAAGACACAGAGAGGTAATGATTCTATATTTGTGGTGGTGGATAGATTTTCTAAAATGGCACATTTCATACCTTATAAGAAGATAACAAATGCAGTACATGTAGCTAACTTGTTTTTCAAGGAAGTGGTCAGATTGCACGGATTACCTAGGAGTATTTTTTTAGACGGAGATACAAAGTTTGTTGGTTACTTTTGGAGGACACTTTGGAAGAAGTTAAAGAAAAATTTAAAGTTCAGTTCTACTTTTCACCCACAGACTAATGGACAGACAGAGGTAGTGAACAGGAGTTTGGGGAATTTGTTGAGATGTTTGGTTGGGGAGAAGATCGAAAGTTGGGATTTAGTCCTTGCACAAGTAGAGTTTTCTTACAATAATTTAGTGAATAGGAGTACCAGAAAAGACACCTTTTGAGATTGTTACTGGAGTTCATCCTAGAGGTATATTAGAGTTGCGAGACATCAGTAAGGAAGATAAAAGGAGTGCAGAAGTAGAGGAATTTTCATAACATATGAAGAAAGTGCATACTCAAGTAAAACAACAATTGGAAAATATGAACCAAAAGTATAAGGAGCAAACAGATGAAAAGAGGAGACATAAGGAGTTTGAAGTTGGAGACGAAGTGATGGTGTATTTGAGGAAGGAAATATTTCCAGTGGGAACATACAATAAGCTCAAGATGAGGAAGTTTGGACCCTGTAAGATTTTGAAGAAATTTGATTCAGGAAATGTGTATGAAGTAGAGTTACCAGATGGCGTGGGTATATCACCTATATTCAACATTGCAGATCTACATCAGTACCATGAAGTAGAATTCAGTGAAGACAGTAAAGAAAAATTGGAGAAAAAGTTTCCTAAACAAAAATCAGATGAGATAGAAGAAAATTTGGATATTAGAGATGGGAGGAAAACACGTGGAAGACAGTGCAAAGAGTGTCTTGTGAAGTGGAAAGGCAGACCCGTGGAGGATTATTCTTGGATTTCTCAGGATGAGGTAGACCGTATTGGTTTCCCTTAAGTGAGGGACTCAATTTTCAAATAACCTCAAATTTCTGATGCAAGATCATCCTTGGTTCTTTGCAATCCTGCATCAACCAAAAAATATTTTCATTTTAGTTTTGTTCTTGTTCAGCTCTTGCTCACCAACAAGTTGGAAGATTCAACATTTCATCATATTTTCTCACTGGACCCTGCAGATCTATGTTTTCATCATGGACATGTTCATTTTCCTTATTCCAAGATTTCAGATTGATTGGATTTTTTTTTGGAAATTTATCACTTCCAGATTAAGTGGCAGTTTCTAGAACAAAGCACCAAAGCAGTTTCAAGCCTAACGACTAGTTTTGTCTCTTGTGGGTCCTTCCTGTAACTTGTGGATCCTAGCAGTGTGTTATGAATTGTTTTGTGGAGTGTCCCTGACCTTAATTTAGGTCCACACTTCATCCTATGCACATGCCGAGGAAAAATTCAAATTTAAGGCTGACCTATTTCACGCACACGTTACATTTCCTTCATCAGAGATTGTAATGATCTTTGGCCAACGTAGAGGATTCTAGATCTCTATAAGATGTGATATAAATCATTGTAATAGATCATTAGAAAGGAAAGTAGATGAATATTAGATTTGATATGTAAGATTTCAGCTCGTATTAAGGAGCATATATGAATATTGTATTTTGAGCATGTTGTATCAAGCTTGTGAGCCTAATCTGCGAACCCGAATGTTGTCGACTGATTGTAACTAAATTTTTTGAATGTTTGAATTTGCATTTGCCTCCATATTTTGAGTGGCTTTTGTTGTGTAACTCTTGCTACATGGTTTGGACTATTCTCTTTAGGACCCTCCTATTGTGACTATACCACTATCTCAATTCATCCACACCCCTTGGGTTGTACCCATACACAATTTGAAATGGACTCTTTCCCACACTTTGATTGATCGAGTTATTATAAGAAAATTATGCTTGTGCTAATGTCAAATCCCACTAATTTGTTATGTCACTTACCAAGCATCTCAATAAATTTCCCAAGCTTTTATTCACAACTTTGGTTTGGCCATCGGTTTATAGATGGTAGGATGAACTAAACCCCAATTGTGTTCCCATTTTCTTCCACAAGTTGTGCTAAAATTGACAAGAAAACTATGTCCCGGTCTAAAATAATACTCTTTAGCAAGCCATGTAATCTAACCACTTCCTTGAAAAACAAAGTAGTTACATGGGAAGCATCATTACACTTTTGACATGATATGAAATGAGCCATTTTTGAAAATCTATCCACTACAAAAATAGAAGTATTACCTCTTTGTGTTCGTGATAACCCCAAAATAGAATCCATACTTATATGTTCCCATGATATTTTTGGTATTGGAAATGGATGATATAATCCTGTATTTTACCTCAATTCTTTTGCATATTGACACATTCGATAACCTTGCACCATCCTCTATACATCTACACTCATACTTGGCCAATAATAACTCTCATTCAGCTACACCAAAGTTTTTTCCACTCCAAAATGACCACTCAAACCTCCACTATGCTTCTCCCTTATTAAATTTTCCCTCATTGAACCATGAGGTATACACAATCTCTTCCCCTTAAAAAACAAACCATCTTGCACAAAATACTCCAAACATGGAGTTTTATCCATTTCTAGGGGATTACTACTTATTGTCCAAGCCTCTTTAAAATCAACATCCTTGTCATACAACTCTCACTTAGAATCAAAACCAACAACATTCACTATCAATTTAATCAACAACAAATGCCTCCAACGTAATGCATTAGCTACTCTATTAGATTTCACACTTCTATGTTTCAATACAAAAGAATAACTTCAAAGAAATTCAACCCACTTCATATGCTTTTGATGAAGCTTACCTTGGCTATTCATATATTACAATGCATGATGGTCGGTTAACAAAAAAAAAAACCTTCAAAAGTAGGTAATGTTGCCACTTCTTAAGAGCTTGCATAATTGCATAAAACTCTTGATCATACATAAAATATTTTATTTTGGATTCATTCAACGTCTCACTGAAATATGTTATTGTTCTTCCCTTTTGACATAAGACTCCTCTAATCGTTTTCCCAATTGCATCACAATCAACTTGGAACAATTTACCAAAATCAGTGAGAGTTAACATAAGTTGCTTTGTTACTTTAGCTTTCAAAAGTTTAAAACTTTTCTCAGCTACTATTTTCCACACAAATTCTTTTCTATTCCCCTTCATGGTTTCCATAATAGGAGCACAATTCCCACTAAAATTCAATATGTACTTCCTATAGAATCTCACTAAGCCATGAAAAATTATTGCCTCAAACATACTCCTTGGCGAAGGCTAATCTACAATGGCTTTTACTTTTTCCGGATCCATTTTCAAACCACTGTACTAGAAACAACAAAACCCAAATATACTAGCTCCTCTTTCATGAAGCTACACATTTTCACATTCACTAACAATTTCTCTTCTTTGAGTATTTGTAAAACTACCCTAACATGCTGCAAATGCTCTTCTTTTTTCTTGCTAAAAATCAAAAGATCATCCAAATACACTATGACAAACTTACCAACGTATGGTTTCAGCACTTTGTTCATCAACCTCATGAAGGTACTTGGTACATTTTTCAAACCAAACTGAATCACCAACAATTCATACAATCCATCCTTTTTTTTTAAAGCAGTTTTCTATTTATCCCCTTCTCTTATGCGAATTTGATGGTACCCACTCTTCAAATCAATTTTGGTAAAATACTTAGCCCCACTTGAACAATCCATTATATCATCCATTCATGGCAAGGGAAACTGATACTTGATAGTTATCTTGTTTATGGTTCTTGAATCCATACACATCCTCCAATCTCCATCTTTCTTTGGTGTTAATACTGTTAGGACATCACATGGACTTAAACTCTCTCTAATCAACCCCTTATCCAACAACTCTTGCACTTGCTTATTTATTTCTACATTCTTGTTTACCTTGGTAACCTTTACCACTATTGTTTTGTCCTCTTCCTCTCAAAAATATGCCCTTACCATGGGAATTTTTTTTTCTTGCAAGTTTCTCTTCTACCTTCAAGGCATATTGATATGCCTCTTCTACACTAGTCACCTAAAGCATACTCATTTCATCTTGTATAGAATTATGAAGACCATTTATATATCTTGATACCTTTTATATATTGTCATCCACATGTCCAACCCAAATACTTAACCGATAAAAATCCTTGGTGTACTCTCGTACATTCATCTACCTTTGCTTCAAATTTTGCAACTCTTTAAACAAATCAAATTGGTAGTCTACAAATAAAAATTTTGCTTTCAATTTTGTCACCATCCTCTCCCATGTTTTAATTTTCTCTTTACCTTTTCACCGTCTCTCTAGCTACACATGCTCCCACCACATGGAAGTGTGTCCTTTCAACTTTGCACCAACGTATTTCACTAGCTTTGGATCATCACCTAACTCCATGTCAAAATATTTTTGGGTAAAAGCACAAATTTGTGCCACACTTTATAAAGGAATCAGCCAACAACAAAAAAATTTATGAACTTCGACCACATAAAAATGGTCTTTATGTTTTTAATTTGAAAATGATGTAAACTAATGAAAGATAGAAATATTGATGAAGTTTAATCCTATAATTTTTCAAAAGTTTTGAAATTTTTATTTATTAATTTTTTATCAATTTAAGAACATATTTTGGAATGCTAAAAATTTCAAGAAAAAGTGACGTTCACTTGACGTCAAGAAACAAATAGAAAAAAACTTCATTTTCCCCTAATTTTTTTTGTCCAAATAGGTGACTTCAATATCTAGTGCATGGAAAAAAAATTAAAATTTTGATGTATATTTTTCTTGTAATAACATTTTAAAGTCAAACTTTTCAAAATTTGACAGTTTTCATTGGATGTCAACTATTATCTATTTTTTAAATCATTTTCAAAAAATAAATTATACCCTTTTGAAGAGGACTCTCCCCTCTAGTGCACCATATATTTTTCAAAAAAATTAATATGTTTTACTATTTTTTGTTTAATTTCTAATCAACCTTTTTTTTAACTTTAACAACCTACTTGCATTATTTTAAAAATAAAATATATTAAACTAATCAAAATATTAAAAAAATTACGTATTTGGATTCACCACTTCGAGCTCTACAAAACAATATTTTTTTTAATTTTTTTTTTTTAAATTCTAACTAAAGAAATACTTAGTTGAAGTTGAAAGTTTCAGAAAATTCTAAAAAAAACCAAGTCTGTTGCCAACTAGGATGCCACATAGATAGTTTCGGTAGAAAGGGTTTCGACCAAAACCCTTTCTACCAAAACCATGCATATAAAATAAGCCAATTTCAAAGTGGCAAAGGGAAAAATTATTATTTTTTGGATTTAGGTGAAACATATTCGATCGAAACACTATGTGCCACGTGGTTTCAACTGAAACCTATTCGATTGAAACATTTCCAGCCGAAAACATTTTACTCGAAACTATTTAGTTGGCCAAAAGTGCGACACAACTTTTTGCTTTTACCCTTTTCCATTTTTAATACCCAGACCAAAAACTCTTTCAGGTTCAAAGTTCCATTGAAACTTGGAGGGTCCAACCTAGGCTTGCTATAAAGCCTAGCCATTGCTTTCAAAAATCTGCCTTCTGCCTCATCTCTATGCTCACCTTCTATTTCAATTTATGGTGCCTCTTCTTCAGCTTCATCTTCGTTGACATCTACCATTGAGATTCCTCTTCACTATGCCAATTCTATTGCTTCCAATCGTGCTCCTATATGAGCTTTGATGCCTCTTATCATTTCTCTAAAGACCTCATGATTTGCATTACGTAGTCCTCTTCACCCATACCCTCTTTATGCCATGTTCATAGCCCTCTGCAATTGTGGGTCTTGCTATCCTTTTCAACACCCACAACAATTTCCTCAGGGTTCTTCTCCCAACATGACATAATATTGGCTCTGATACCACTTGGTGCAGGTAGGAAATGGGGGTCTTATTAGACTACTAGCAACAATAAATCAACTCAACACCTTTCAATATTTAAAATTTGAATTGCAAATTAAAATTCTCATTCACAAGCAACTTCATAAAATTTCAAAACAACAATTCCATTTTATGAATCAAATTGAAATCTATCATATTGAATTTCTAAATTTATTGGTAGACAATTCAATAGATAATCAAAAATTTCTAGTCATCAAGAACCACGACACATTCACATATTATATTGTTATATCCGCCTGTCTATACACACTCTATATTTTTACTCAATACCAATATGCCAAACAACAAAACACTCCTCTTTCTAGATTGGTAAACCCCACTATAGGCAAGAAATTATTTTTTATACTATTTTATTACTCAATGATGGAAAGCCCCCAAAACTAATCGACGCACCCCAAAGAATTGCATATTCTGGATAATAAAATACATTTGATTGCTACTCACAAGTCAAGAAGGATATCACGCCCCTCCCAGCCAATAGAAATTATTGAAAAATGCATTTAAACATCAAAGTGGTAGGAAAAATCTCCACATTGACCTGTTTGTTCACCTCCCTGCAACAAAATCCAAAGAAAATCATTGGATTGATTTTTAAATACATGCAACCTCTTATTCTTTGGTCCATGCCAGGCCAATTTCCCACGCCCATTCAAAACACATAATATGCTAGAAATTGCATTAAAAACCATTGTGATGAGGAAATAAGATGAATCGACCCATCTAAAGGAAATGATTTGTTGGAAAAGAAGTAGTTTATGTGCAATTTGCCCACGCCAGTCATTCAAAAGACCATGCCTAGCCAATATGCAAACATTGGAATTATAATTAATATTTGTTGCAATTTAATGAAGTTAAACTCCATTGCCCAACCAAATGCATTTCCATGCCCCAGCCAAACACATATGTTAAAAATGCTTAAAATTTGTCTAGTTGCCACACTTCATGACTCAGCCCTTGCACAATCCACCAAAACACAACAAGCAACATCAGACAAAAATAAAAAAATAAAATGGAACATTTTTTTTTGGGCAATGCAGGATTTCCATTACGCCTGGGTGCTCTTACATCATAGGGTTATTCCCTAGTTATGGTTATATATTAGATATGGTCATCTTTGAGTTAAACTTTTGAATCAACCTCTATCTCACTCAATTTGAGTGCAAGATAAATCTTGTGAATCTTCGTGTCAATTTGGATTTGATTCAATGGTGATTATGGAGCTTACTTATTATTCAAAATCATAAAGTTTGTGTATAAGTCCTTTGCATAGGGTTTGATATCTTATTGCATTGTATTTAAATATTTACTTCGAAAGGTGTGTTTACCATGTTTAATTATTAAGGTTGGAAAGGCCTATTGCATTTATGCATCTGTAGTATAATAAATTTGATAAATTAATTCCCTTTGAAATAAAAATATTTGATTATATAAATTAATTGTTATTATAAATTTAAATTATTTTTTTAATTCCTGGTTAATTAGAAAATATTAATTAAATTTATTTATCTTGTTTATTTGATTAAATGTATTACTAATTACTATCACAATGTTGTTTTAGCAAAAGGAAAATGAGATGAAAAAAATAGAAAGTAATATTAGAAAAAAGACATAGAAAAAGTTAAAAGAGTTTTGGAAAGACAAAAAAAAAACTTGTATTTTTCATTCACTCTTTGTATTTTAAAATTTTGCTCCAAAAAATCTCTTTTGCTCCATGGATGAAATGGGAACTTGGAAGGATAGAAGGAAGGGGAGAATGTTATTTATGGATGGGAGATTGATTGCTTTGGGAAAGAAGTGTGTTTGATGTGTTTGCTTCTACTAAGATTCATCTTCTTTCTCTACGTGTATATGGAGAGGTAATTGTTGTGTTGTCTCACAACATGCCCCAAGATTGTAAGAATTGGGGACCCAAGTGAAAACTAATGCTTATGGTAGGTGTTGGCTAGTTGAAGAGATCATCAGAAGTTAAAGTCAAAGGAAAATTTTGTTGGTACTTCATGATTTGAGTGTATCGAGTACCATGCGGGACAAACATGTTAAAATGTTAATGAAAGGTTTTGGGTGAAGTGTTCTAGTCTGGGAGTGAAGGTCTAGGAAAGTGTGGAGGTTCTGGTGGAATCCGAGGTCCAGGAAAATCTTATTTTGGTAAAAGCTGAAGTGTCGGGTACCAGGTACCGGGTATCGGGTAACAATGTTAAGTTTAAAAGTTAAATGTTTAAGTTTACCTGAGGGTCCGAAGGTCCGATAACCTGCTTAAAAGGACAATTATGTGAGAATATGATTTTAAAGCATGATATTTGTGATGTGCTTAAAATGATGATTTATTAATTATGGTTAAAAAAAATCATGAGAGTTTTATGAATGTTTTAAAAGGGATTTAATGTGTGGCATTTGTGCTTGCAGGAGGAATAGATTGTAATGCAACATTCAGGTATGGATGGTCAAGAAAATTTGGGTCGTGAATAGAATTATATCCAGATTAGGCGATACATTCTGGGAGTTTATGCAAAGGAGGAGCTTGAGTTGTCATAATACCAGGAATCCTGGTATTACGCATGTGGTGAAGGAATGCGCCAACCTCCGGTGTGACTCGTTCCCAGGAGTATTAAACCCAAGGCAGGACCAAAGTGTAGGAACAAAATGTTAAAGTAATCATTCTAAATTATGAGAAGTTCCTACATCCTATTTGGATTCAAGTTATTATCTTGGCGATAATACAACAAAGAAGATCTTGAAAGATATTAAAGTGCTGAAGAAGGTTAACATTCATTGACTTCGTCAACAATTCTCCTACCATTTGTCACATTCCACGTGCCTTGTGATTCGTCCCTTGTATTTCCTCTCACGTAATTTTCTAATCTCCCATTTGTCTTGTTCTTATAAAAGGCTAGGAGATGTTTCATTTTAAGTTAAGTTTAGAATTTGTGGATGTCGGAGAACCAAAACTTCTTTAACTTTTGTTCTTTTTCCTATTTTATGTTCCATTCGAGATTAAAAACTTGTATGTACATAGAAGCTAATCAATATCAAAGATAATTTGAAAGCTACCTCCTGGTATGAAATCTTATTTAGCTGGTTGTTTATTCTACTAGACAAGATTGTATGCTGCATCATTTAAGGGTGCATACAGAACCTACCCGGTGTCCAAATAAACCCCTTCTCTTTAAAATCTCGCATCTTTCTATGCCTAGCTGTGAAGCAATATGGTAAAGTATAGAGTGGTTTGCTTTGATTTGGTTGATTCTTGATGCATGCATGAATAATACCTGGGAGCAATTGTACTTTTTCAATATTTTTTATGCTTTATTTTACAATAGATGCTAAATTTTAGAAAATGTTTCAAAAAAAGAGATAAATGAATGAAAATTTTATTGCAAATCTTTCGATTCCATAATATTGTTGAATGCTTAAAGCTAAATTTACTTAAGTGAAAGCAAAGTTATTTGAAATTCATGAAATGTTATTGCAAATCTGTTGATTTTATGAAATTGTCTAATGACCAGACCAATAATATCCTTTACCTATCCTTATGATTCCTTTAAGAACCATAAATAACCGTTTACCCCTCATGATTAACAACATTATCACAATGAACCTTGATGCAAACCTAGTGTGGTCAAGACCTGACATAAATGAGCCTTGGGATTAAGTTGAGTCGGCCTAAGATTTAGGTTGTCCTGGTTTAGTCTTTCAAGTAAAGGTAGGTTCTTGTGGTCTATTTGTGAGGATTTATTTGCACTGTTGGTAAGCGACTAACATCGTGATCAACAATAATTTCCCCTTTTTTATTAAATTTTTAAATTTGATTTTAAATGGAATTTCTCCATTGTCATGTCCACAATAGGTGGTTGCATATGGTCTCGTTGATATATGATTAAAAAAAATAGATTGAATTTAATAGATTTTAAGATGTTATTTAACTTTTAAAATGTCCAAAGTAGAATTATGGATATGACACTTTTATTACAAAATCCTATTTTCTTGAAAATTTATTTGAAAATTGTGTTGTTGAGCTCATTGAAAACAAAAGGATGTAATTAATTTTTTCACTTTTTATTCCACCCAAAAATTAGAAAATTCAAAGGGTTTTTCTTACAAAAATTTAATGGAATATTTCAGATGTTTTATGGATTTTCATGTTTAAAAAAGAAAGAAAATCACATTTAGGCCATAATTAAATGATTTATTTTGTAGGAAAATTAGTCTCCCTTATGTCTTAATATTCTACCTCTTTTGAGTTTGTGTTAGAAAAAAATTATTATTATATTATTTTTCATGCCATGTCAAAAATGAAATTTTTTCATGTTAAGAATTACGATTGGACATAATAAGAAAGGAGTAGATCTTAATATTTACCAAGATATAAAAATAGCCCATGCATAAGTGTTTGGATTTTTTAATTAAAGTGACAACTAAACTTCATGGGGTAAAAAACATGATAAAATGAGAGATTTTAAGACATGATTCATATGCTTGTAATGGTGTAATTGTGAGCATATTAGACATGTCTCAACCATTCATAGGTTGATGAATGTCATTGGGTATCCCTCCTCTCATGAGGTATGAGTCATGCTCAATGTCTATGGGACCATTGTGACATCATATTGACACTCCTTGTCTTATTATTATGATTCCTTATCCTCGTCTACCTTTAAATTTATACTAGGAATGTGTTTATACCACCCACATGTTCATAAATGGCTTGTTGTCCCTCCTACATGTCACTTGTTGGTATATTACTTACATTGAGATATGTGTACAATAGTGTGATAAGATCCTTGTGAGGAATTGATGTTTTTTATTATTTATTATTTGTATGCATTGAAGGTGTGAGAATTCTTATGTACAAATGTCATGATTGACATTGTATTATGATCTATTAGCTTGATTTGAACCATTTTTACTCTTGTATGAATTTATTAGTGTGTATTCCACCTTTGATATTATGCTTTGATTGACATGTTTTCCAAATGAGATATTGTATGCATTCTATGGTATGTGGGTGTTTTCATAATCTTATGTTTGTGGTGAATGTGATTGTACTCAATTCAAATGACTATCTACTAGGATAGTGGGGTGGGTACCACATGGTTCGATAGTGCTAAACCATTATTTTTATTGATGAAATTGAAGGGTTATTCTTGGATAGTGTGAATGAGCTCTATGGTATCTGATGTATTTGTATATCTCTCATTATTGTAAATTACAAACATTATAAATTAGGTCCTTAAAAGTATTGTAATAATATTATGATAATGTTTTCTTTTATTATGATGCAAATTATGATCCATCCATGATTAGGATGAGACCCTTTAAATATAATAATTAATTGATATCATCTTGTATTTTTTCACACCTCATTTTGTGAGGATGCTAGCATGTTTATAATGTTGAAATCATGATAATTAACTATGTTAAGTTTATGTTAATTAATGTTTATGGATGTATTAGTGTTAGATTGATTTTTTCCCATATAATTGGTGAGGATCCTTCTTCTTTTTTTTTAGTGTGTGTTGACATTGGTGTCGGATGGGCATAACATTTTGTAATGCATTCATCATGTTTGACTATGTGGTTATTGTGGATAGAATTTCTTAATTCACAATTTTGTAATTTGGCTAAGTGCTTAGTGTAGATGGGTAATGATGTTCAATTGGCATGTTAAATAGTCTTGAGTTGGTTGTTGGAAGTTGCATAGGTAGATTTTGTAGACACTGAAAATTATCCTTCGCCTATGAACCCACCTTTTCATATCAGTTCCTCCTTCTACTTGCATAATTAAATAATTTTAATTATTTAATTATCTTTTAAGGTCATATTCCTCTATTAATTAAAAATTCTTAATTTTTTAATTAATTCATTTTTTTCCTTTATTCTTCCCTTGATTAATTAAATAAATTTTGTTTATTTAATTGCGTCACTAATTAGCCCCTTCCTTTCTATAATTAAATAAATGCTTATTTATTTAATTATTGTCATTTTTCTACTATAATTAAATAATTATTTTAATTATTTAATTATTCATTATCCTCTTCTTCTATAATTAAACAAATTTTATTTATTTAATTATTTACTAATTTTTCATTTTCATCCACTTTTGAATTAAATTATTATTTAATTTAAAAGTCATCATGTCACATGTCTTTTATAATTAAATAATGCTTTTATTATTTAATTATTCACCTTCCCTCCCAAATTAAATAATTTTATAATTATTTAGTTTTCTCCAACAACCTCTTTTTTTGTGCCAACCTCATTATCTGTGCCATTCTTATCTTCTCTTGTCTCATTCATTTTCCACCCTTGATTGAATTATCTTATAATTCAATCTTGGCCATTAATCCTTATAATTGCCCTAATTTTGTTGGAACCCTATTTCATACTACAACTTTCAATCTTGGCCATTGATTAAGACATCTTATTGACATCCAATCTCAATCATCAATCCAAATCAGACCTTGCCTATAAATCAACCCTCTTATAAGCCATTTGGGGGATTGATTCTTCAAGTATCCTTATGTTGCCAAAATTATTCTTGAATGATTCATCATTCATCTATCATCTCCATCTCAATGTTGTGCTATTGAATTGAGCAACCAACATATCAAATCAATCAAATAATTCATCCATCATTGCGTCTATTTGAGGTATTGAAGATTTGGATTAGGTAATGCATGTTATTATTTTATCATTCTTATTTTATCCATAATTTTTGTATACATTTTGGTGAACTCGACTTGAACCCCCTAACTGATTTTTAGCTCAATATTTTGATAAATTTGGAGGAATTTTGGAGTTGGATCCTTTTTCTTGTAGGTTTTGTTAGCTTTTTGTTGCAAGTTTTGCATCATTTTGGGACAAAACCCTAGTTTTCAAAGATTCAATTATATCTCTCAAATGGATGTAGATATTTTCACAAAAATGTTTCTACAGGTTGGGGACAATGTCAAGAGCTTCTAGTTCGAAAATCAGATTTTTTGGAGTTGTTTTTAATTTTTTATAATTTTTTTGTTATTTTTCATGAAAAAATATTTTTTAGAGAAAATTAGCAAAATTTTAGGATATTTTTATATCTCTAGAAAGCTCTCTGAATTCTAGTAGGGGTCTATTCTTTATGTTTTTAATTTGGATAAAAAATAATTAGAAAAAAAAAAAATGGATCTTTGAAAATTAGGGTTTTACAAAGATTTGCTTATATATCACAAACGGTTGTAGATCTTTTCACAAAAAAAAATTCTATAGATTTGGGATGATGTTAGGCATCCTCATTCCAAAAATTAGAATTTTTGGACCTATTTTGAATTTTTTATAATTTTTTATGATTTTTCATAAAAAATTAATGTTGGGTGCAAAACAACAATTTTTTCGGATTTCTTTACATTTTTGGAAATCTCTGGAAATTTCTATAAGGGTATGTTCTCTTTGTTTTTATTTTTGATGCAAAAAACATTTCCAAAAATCAGATTTGTCTTGACTAGCTAACCCTCTAATATTAGTGATCAATTATCTTGTTAGGGTTTTGGCTTTGTTGGTTTTGTGAATGTGCAGAAAAAATAAACACTTCAAAGGAAAAATTGGATCAAGTGGACAAAAAATTGGAGCTAAAGAAATTCTAGGTGCACACATTTCATCTTTCATCTCTAATAATTGCTTGTTAGCACACTTCAATTTGGGGCTTAAAACGAACATCTTGTTTGCAATCACACTTTGAAATTGGGCTTAAAAAGAACTATTGTCTTCCATCAAATTTTTTGGCTTTGGGTTAAAAAGAACAAGTGCTTCCATTGTTTTCTTACACACATTTTTATTTTCTAAAGGGAAATTAACAACTGTGAGTGTGAATCAAGTGTTTGTGTCCTCCAAAACACCTCACTTGGTTCACTTTTGTCATACCCTTCTTAGGAGGCCTGCTTGGAGCACACACCCCTCCAAGGGACAACCTCAATCAAGGTGTGAATCCAAAGACACACATCTTTGGGAGTTGAAATCTTGTCACTCTTGGCTAAGCCCCAAAGAACTTTATACCTTTGGGAAGTGAAGGTGAAGGGTGGGTTACCCCTTTCTCCTAGCTGTGTGGAAGGAATTTGCTTTCAAATCATCCTTAGTCAACCTTGTGCATCTTAGCTTAAGACCTAATTGGCCATACCCACTTGACTAACATTAGACTTGTTGTTGTGTATTCAAGTGTTTGCTTAATCATAACATTTAATCTTGAAAGAAAAATTTATCATTGTGTTTGGTGTGTGTGTTCATGCATTTACATGTGAAATATTGTGTTTGATATTGCCCAAGTCAAAATTCCAATTGCCACATCATCCAAATCATCCAATCTTGTCATTCCACATCATATCCTAATCATCATAATCTCTTTAATCCAATCAACATCATTTTACACCATGCCAACATTAGAAGACCTAGTACCCCAATTCCAAAACCTCCTCCAATCACTTTATCAAGCACCACAACCCTTAGACCAACAAATTATACACGGGCTCCAAGGCCTCATCCAACGATTTCAACTTCAAACAAACCAATAACCTCAAATGCAACAACTCATAGCACAAGCCCAACACCTCATGGCCACTTGTCAAATCCAACAAGCACATCATCAAGTCCAATCATCACATCAACAAATTTCAAATCAATCCTATGTGTCACCTATATCATCATGTCAACCTCATCCATCCACATATCATGTTGCCCCTTCATCACCTTATCCCACCTCTTCTAATGTCAACTCTTATCCATATCAACCCACCTCTCAATGACCATTATCCTATGCAACCCCTCCATCATTATCACAACAACAAATCATACCACAACAAGTCCAAACACCATCACAACCTCAACACATTCAACCACAATCCTATGTGTCACCTTCATCATCATGCCAACCAAACCAACCTACCTATCATGTCAATGCTACATCAACATATCCACTCAAATCACAACAAGAACATAGGATCCTAAGTCCACCTTGGCAACAAAATCAAGATCCTTTCAATTCTCATGCTCCATTTGACAAGGGGAACACCAATCTAGTTCATGCACCTTATAAATTTATCATACCACCATCCAATCAAATGCATATCCCTAAGCCACCATGTCCTAGTCCTAATTCATTGGCCTCTCCACCTTCTAACCCATCAAACTCTTCATTACTCCCACCATCATCTAATCCTCCATCAAATCTACACCCTAAATTCAAAAATTTCAAAAGTAAACCTAGGGCATTACCAAAATCCACCCATCCACCTACAAAGGATGTGACCCAAGGGATACTAGCAAGGAATCAAACATCGCCATGTCATCCAACTCATATGTTTGAACCTACCAAAGAGTTTTCAAACATCATACCCATTCTTACAACCCCATTATGTAGTCTCCCCCTTGAGCCCATTCAAGAGTCATCCCCTTCCACTTCCATTCAAGCAAGCCAAAAGTTATGTCAAGAGCATTATCCTAAGCATGAGGAAACATTAACCTCTCATTCTAATCAAGATCTAGGCCCATATAATGATCCCACTCATAACATACTTGGTCCTATTTATGATCAATCTCCCCTCTATGATCTTACCTATGATCAAGAAGGCCATGATGATCCTCTTAGCCAAGTTTATGCATTCCATGGTCAAGATCCTATCACTTCACCTCTCCATGAGTAAGAAACTTCCATTTCTCCTATCCACCCCCTACCTAGCCCTATCCATGATCCATCAACATCCACTTTCCTTGATGATACATATGCCTCCCAAGCACACATAGAAGATCAAACAAATACCTTGGATCTAAGTGAACACAATGCTAATCAAGATCCTAATGATCCTCCATCACCCACTATCGACCCCATTACAAGTCCTCCATCATATCCTATTGGTATTTCCACCCTCATTCATGAGTGTCCTTCTTTAGGGCAACAAAAACCTTTATCCAGTTCACCTTCTTCATCTAATAAGGAACTTGTGTCTAGTGTTCCACCTACACCTAGTCTCGTTGTCCACTACATACTCCAAAACATGAACCACCAAGGTAAAGGTTTAGACCGTCATGAACAAGGTATTTTGGAGCCCATTCATGTCAAAGTCCCTCCACACTCTTATGGCCTCGGATATACACCCCAAGGACACCAATCTCAAGATGTTGGTACTTCCTCCATGCATCCTAAGTCCACCTCCTTCCATCATAAATCCTATCATATGCCTAAAGCATATGTTTCCATCCTTCCTCCATCATCCTACAAATGTCAAAAGCATGTGACCATACACCTTCCACCATCCACTTTGCCACCATTGCTTCCAACTACTAATATCCCTCCATCCACTTTACCACCATTACTCCCAACACCTAATATTCCTACCATTCAATCCTCTTATTCATTTATCCATAAATACCCTAACATTCCTAATCATGACCAATAAATGCACACATTGTCTAAACAAGAAGCTTCCACTCATTCCACCTATCCCATGGAATTCAAAAATAAAAATTTCAACGCCTCTACCTATAAAGTAAAAAGTCCCAAGGGTCCTCATGCCTTAGGACATCAATACAAAAAGTCAAAGTAAAATACATCCCAAAAGTTATATAAGCCTATACCTCCAAAAGTAAAGGAAAAAAATAAATTGGTTTGGGTCCCTAGGAAAAAGAAAGCAAGTCCAATGAGGCATCCTCATCACAAAAATCCCAACCATCCACTTCCACCTCACATTCCCACTCTATTCAAGAATCTCATATTCCATCCCGCAAGAAAAATAAAATTTCTAAAAATACTAAGTCTATGTGGGTACCTAAGGCACTTCATCACCCATCTCCTAAGAAAACATCTCCATTACTTCCTACACCCTGTCCACATCAAAAGCTTCATTGTTTATCACAGTGTGTTCAACCATTGTTCATGGTTCCCTTCCATTTTACAACAATTCCACACACCTCCATCTCCTCACCCTTCACTCATTATCCTACATATCTCCCCCACCACCTTCCTATGGTCCATGCTTTTGGCTAAGCCTCCCCATTCATCTTTTGTATAATTCCTATATAATCCCTATCATAATCCACATCATAGTCCACTATTTTCCTCCATAATCCACATCATAATCCATTATCTACCTAATCCATCTCCCCCTCATGCATCCCCCTACCAACATCTATGAGCACATTTGACATGGTCCATGCAATGATATCCATCTCTAATGGGACTACCACCTTCCATGGAACTAGACACTTGAGTCCCTCCTATCCATATTCCCCTTCTCCAATCCAAAAAGTCAAAAATTCAAAAATTCAAAAAAAAAAAAGTAAAGAGAAATCCCTTCGTCCAATGGTGAAAACCTGGTAAACAGGCGCCCTAGATAAGTACCATGATGAAAACCTAGAATATAGGCATCATGTGTAGGTTGATCTTCTATGCCACTTACACTTGGGGGCACAATGTCTTATCTATCCAACCTATCATTTTCATGCCAATCATTCTATCTTACCATCCTACCATCTTTAGCCACCATACCTACCTATCATATTTGATTTCGACCATCCTCCCTTCTTCCTTTTGATCTTGATGAAGATATAGGTGTAAAAGGTTGAAACATGCTTTGGATATCTTTTGATATATCTCATCCTTCCAAACAAGCCTATCATTAACCTATTGTCATAAGCTTTGTCATAAAAAATCCTAAGTATTGTACCTAGAATGGGGCATGTTATTCCTATGTGACATAGTCTCTAGAGATCACATCCTTCCTCTCTTATGATGCATACATCCATTCCATTCATTATGACCCATCCTTTTTATCCATCCATCTATCATGGGCCTCTTATCCCTTATCCTATCACCTACCCTTTCATCCATCAATCCCATCTATCTCCTTGCACCTAGACTTGGTTTTTCCCTTGTCATTGGTATCTAGCACAAAGGCTACCCAAATTTTCATCCATTGACACCTCAAAACATTTCAAAAATCCAAAAAATCAACACATTTCAAAAATCCAAAAAAATCAAAAGAAAAAAGGAAAAAGGAAAAAGGTTCTAGAAAAAGAAAACAAAATCAAATATCCATAAAAAAATCTAAGCAATAAAATAAAACCAAATCATTTCTTCCAATCAATTCTTCAAAACAATCCAATGCATCGATTCAACTCCTTCAAATCAATCTTCAAATTATCAATCAGTCAATCCTCTAATCAAATCGCTCCAACCTAAACCATTCCAATCACATCAATTCTTCTATTCAATTCATCACATCCTTTCATCCAATCAAATCATCAAATCACTCATTATATCATTCCAAACCACTTCTTCAAATCAAATCAATCGAATCAATCCAAGCAATAATCCAAATGCAAGCAATCCTTAATCCATACCAATCAAGTCGATCAATCTTGCCAAATTATCCAATCACATCCTTTGGTCTTGATCCTAATCTTGTTGTAAACCCAATCAATCAAAGTCAATCAGTCATTTAATTAGTCATCCTTGTGTTGATCTAGGGATATGTCGTTCCTCGCAACGACAACACTATCATCATCAATCAATCAATTAATCATTGGTTTACAGCTTGATGAGGGAAATACCTTGTTTTTTTTTGTATCATTTGTGCATGCTTGCTTGCTTGATTATGTGTTATCATTTTTATCTTGCATTTGCATCAAATCCAAATTATTCCAGCTAATATTCATATCTTGTATCTAGACAAGGTTGTATTACGCTGGGGCATGAGACACATTGTCACCTTGGTCCTTATACCTTGGTGCATCATGTCTAGTGTTAAATCAAACATCATGGTTGTTCAATTTATTGTAGCATAACTTATCATTCATCTCCTCCATCCACTTCCTATCTTGCATCATTCATCTTGTTCCTCCTTACCATTTCATTTTGAGAGCAGACCCCTGTTTGTCCAACCCGCCTATCCTCTCGAGGGGGCATCATCATCCCATCATCATCCCATTCTTATATCATCCTCACCCCACTCATATTTCTTCATCATCCTATCTTTCTATCATCATCTGTTTTCCTCAATCCATACCTTACCTTCTTTGAAATGATGTTACTCGACACAAAGCTCATAATCTCGAACATCATCTCAAAGAGGGGCAAAATGTAGACACTGAAAATTATCCTTTGCCTATGAACCCACCTTTTCATATCAATTCCTCCTTCTACTTGCATAATTAAATAATTTTAATTATTTAATTATCTTTTAAGGTCATATTCCTTTATTAATTAAATAATTCTTAATTATTTAATTAATTCATTTTTTTCCTTTATTCTTCCCTTGATTAATTAAATAAATTTTGTTTATTTAATTACGCCACTAATTAGCCCCTTCCTTTCTATAACTAAATAAATGCTTATTTATTTAATTATTGTAATTTTTCTACTATAATTAAATAATTATTTTAATTATTTTAATTATTCATTATCCTCTTCTATAATTAAATCAATTTTATTTATTTAATTATTTACTAATTTTTCATTTTCATCCACTTTTGAATTAAATTATTATTTAATTTAAAAGTCATCATGTCACATGTATTTTATAATTAAATAATTCTTTTATTATTTAATTATTCACCTTCCCTCCCAAATTAAATAATTTTATAATTATTTAATTTTCTCCAACAACCTCTTTTTCTATGCCAACCTCATTATTTGTGCCATTCTTATCTTCTCTTGTCTCATTCATTTTCCACCCTTGATTGAATTATCTTATAATTCAATCTTGGCCATTAATCCTTATCATTGCCCTAATTTTTCTCTAACTCTATTTCATACTACAACTTTCAATCTTGGCCATTGATTAAGACATCTTATTGACATCCAATCTAAACCATCAATCCAAATCGGACCTTGCCTATAAATCAACCATCTCATAAGCCATTTGGGGGGTTGATTCTTCAAGTATCCTTATGCTGCCAAAATTATTCTTGAATCATTCATCCATTTCTATCTATCATCATTCATCTATCATCTCCATCTCAATGTTATGCTGCTGAATTGAGCAAGCAACATATCGAATCAATCGAATAATTCATCCATCATTGCATCTATTTGAGGTATTGAAGATTTGGATTAGGTAATGTATGTTATTATTTTATCATTTTCATTTTATCCAAATATTTTGTATACATATTTATCCCTAATTCATACACCACATCCTCTGAATGTGGGTGTGTCTATGGAAGCCAAAGTGTGTTGGTTGGGTGTTTTGTGGCATTCTATCATGTCTTGGGAATTTTCTACTTATTAATCTTCTCTCATGTTGGAGACCACGTCAATCTTGCATGTTGTTTGGATATTCATAATTTGGATGGTCTAATTTGAGCTAGGATATGTGTCTACTTTTGACCTTGTTTAAGAAGTCCTCTAAAATCATATGTGTGAGTCAAAATTCCCTAAAACTTGTTTCATGAGTTGCAAATTCATTTCTATATTTGCATTTCCCTATTTGTTTTAAATGGTCTACAAACACAAATAAACACTTTTCAACAATTATGAATCAAAATAACAAGAATTGGAGTGAGAAAAATATGGTTACAATATCACTTGCATATGCACACAATGATTTTCATCAATCATTCAAAGCCATTGATTTTTCCTCTTCAGTACTCTATATCTAGAGGCTCTCATCTTTCAATCTGAGCTCTTAGAATCATTTATCAAGCTATCATACCTACATGTTTCTATTTTGTTATACCATTATCAAATCATATCAACATCAAAGAGAAAATCAAATAGAATAAGGGTGTGCACTCCATTTTCACTTATCAAGGAGAGAAGAAAATATTTTAGGTGAAGGTATTATGCTTTGTATTGCTCTATCTTTCATTTTTCTACCTTCCATATTTTCCTCGCCCTTATTTTGGCACGCTCGATGGGACCCACATCCCTTTTTAACCTTTTTTGATAAAAGTTTCATGATTTTTATGATGTAAGAAGAATTTTTAGGTCCCAAACTATGAGGTGGCACCTTTATATAAAAAAAAAACCTCTATAGAACAAAGTCGTGCCTTTGTTTCACAGAAAGGCCCCTCTGTTTTATGAAGCTATGCTTTCGTCACTTAGAACTACGCTTTTTCTTTGTGCTTTGGATTTGATCATTTTGAGATTGACATAGGGATTAATTAACCTTTGATGCCTTATTTTTTATGATATCATCATCCTAAAAAACATTTATAGGATGTTCCATTAATTTCTTGTAAAAATTAGGGTTTCAAGGGTTTTATCAAACTAGGGTTTCTGGAAAGTTTTGTAGATCTAGGTTTGTAGAATTATCTTGAGATATTTTGAACATATGATATAACATATTTTGGAAATATATTTATGTTTTTTTGTGTCCCATATCCTTATCTTGAAAGTTTCCCAACTAGGATAGTGAAAAAACTTGATTTTTCAGGTCCTAGAGCTCATTTTAAGGCCCTATTTGTGAAATTGTGCCTATGTTTCATAGAGTGGCACCTTTGTATCACATAGTTACACCTATGCATAATAAAATTGTGCCTCTATTACGTAAATTGGTGCCTTTGTTTGGTGAATTTTCACTTCTATTTTAGTTTTCAATTTTTTGGTTTTTTCAGATCTTTTTGGTATCTAACATTCAGTTTTTAGCAACTAATTAGTGGTACAACTATCTAACACTTGTAAAAAAATTTTTATTGATATTAATAATGGTTTTATGTAAATTCATTAGTCCAAGGCTTTATTTTTCACTAAACTAGGCATTTAAAGTAGCTTAGTGGGTTAATGAACATTTTTTGCTATGTTTGGAAGGGTGTATAGATGTATGCTCTCTCCTTGCACTTAGTGTGATCTTGGAGATCAAAAATATGACCTCTTTATTTCTTATGTTGTGTTATCCCCAGGATTACTAGTTTATGTGTATGCTCTCCCCTTACGCTTCATGTGAGCTCGAGTGATAAAAAAATAACTAGTATAGTCTTTCCCATTAGGAGGCTTGCTTGCAGATTTGATCACCTCAAGGATGACCTCAACCATTTTTTTGTGGGGTATACAAAAGGGGCGAGTGAAATTTATACCTCAAAGTGTAGCTAAAATCGTTCAAGCCAAGCCATAGACCCTTAGCTTGTCAATACTTGTTTGGTGATGAGAGAAGGGGAGACCCTCCTAATCGTGGGCAATATCAGATGAGCTCGTTGTTCACAAATCCACTAAGAACCGTGTGCTTAGAATCATTTACAACCTTTAAACCATTGCTTAGTGTGGTTCATGGTATAATATCATGCTTGAAGCTACTTACCATATATCTCCTTAAGTAGAGATAGAGGATCTTTGGGAAAGATCTTAGGATATCTAAAGAAAGAGAAAGGTGAGCCCTTGTGCCACTAGATCTCTAGTTGTTGAATCTTGAAAGATAGGTGTATCACACCAATCTTGAGATATTATCCTTTAGATGGTGGGATCACATTGAGTTAACACACCTACTTGACTAAATATAGGATTGTGTTATCATGCTTGACGTGTTTTCATGTGTAAAACTAGTGAAGCCACTTATCCTTATCACCTTAAGAGTCAAGTCAGCCAATGTGTCTTCTTGTTTGATGATCTCTTGTCAAAAATCATCAAAAACCATCTTAGACCATCAATTTTTTTTTTAAAAATCTCTCAACACTTGTGTATCATCCTGAGGTGCCTCCACATAGTTTTTTGTGAAATTATGCCTATATTTCATAGAATGGAACCTATGTTTCCTGAAGTTGTACCTATTGGTGTGAATTAAAGTCTTTTACCTAGTAATTTATATCACTAGGTAATTAGGGGACTTATTCACATGTTAAGTTTACTTAGGATATAAGATTCTTTCTAGTAGTCTTAGTTGGATCTTATATAGCTTTTATGATGATTCCTAGGTAGTTAGTTTGTAAGTCATCTCATGTCATAGGATTAAGACACATGTTACAATCATGTTCAATCTTATTCCTCACCTTGCCTATATATTGAAGGTCATTGTACACATATGTACCATACTTCATACCTCGTCATCATTTTGATAGGTCTTAATATTAAGCAAGCTCATATTCTTCCTTACCCTCTTGTAGAAGGTTTTCATTATTTTTGCAGGTGGTCTTGGGTATTGAGCTAATCTCTAGCTCTTATAGTACCTTTGTAAAATCAATATCATTTGACCACTTTAGGCCTTCAATCCATGATCTTAACATTTAAAAACCTAAACTTGACTTGGGAGACCCATCCTCAACCATCATTTCACCTGAAACATCAAACATTTCCATCTTACCCATCCAAAAACCCTTATATTTTCCTCATCTCATCACTTTCATCCATTTTCTTAACCTAAGAATCACTATAATCATCCTTAGTGTTGAACACCTAGAATACTAAGAGGGGGGCTGAATCAGTATTCATTGAAATTCATTAACTTCATCAACTTAAATATCCATTAATCAATGCATCACATTAAACTTTCAATAATAGAAAGGAACATAAAAAACATAAATCACATCAAAGAACACAAGAACACTGGATTTTACGTGGAAAACCCAAAAAGGGAAAAACCACGGTGAGGATTAGCTCACAATATGTTATAACCGATTATAAGATATTATAGAAAGGCTCACTACCAGGTGGACTCACTATCCAGAGAATAGAAGAAATGGCTCACTACTAGGATAGAAAAGAGGGTGGTTCATTGCTAGAGATTTGAACTAATACAATGCATCTATAATATGCTAAAGATAATTCCTACCTGAACTCTTTGTGCTTGGAGTTCCTACTAGAGGGGTAGATATAGCTTTAGATTTCTCTATAAGGCCTTTTGGTAAACCCATCATTTCCACTACTTGAGCCTTCATCTTCTCCACATTCTTTTGAATTTCCTTCTTTTTGTGCTCCATGTGTACTGCACTGGATTTTTCTTCATATGTGTCATATCTTTCTTCTTTATGATCTCTAGGCATACTCAACATGTGTTCTTCTAGACTAGTAATCACATCCTCTACTACCTCATATCCCATCTTAGGAATCCATACTGTCATTGGTTCAAAAACTTCCATCATGCAACAGTCTTTGTTGACCATGAAGATGATATCATTTATTACTTCTCAACAACACTTTTAGGAATCCTTTCCCTTTCTTGCATGTTTTCATGAATTTTTTTAAAGAAACCCCACAATGTATAATTCTGAGTATTTGCATTTCCCAATCTTCTCAAATGGTCTCTTATTTGAATTACAACTAGAATATCCTTTAGCCATACAAAGTTCTTTGTTCTGGGAATTTCTCTAAGAAAGTAAAATAATAAACATATGATCAGGGTACGATACCACAAAGGGTATCGAGACTCTTTGGTATTTTGTATACTTTCCAACGACTGTTTCCTTAACAACTCGCACAAGTCCACATCCATTCCTTTCTTCAACATCTCATAAGCAGTATTAATTGATATGGTAGAAACATAGCTTTCTCTATTTGTGAAAATATCTTGTATCCAATCATATTTCACAACCGAGTGTTTAAATCCTTAACTATTAGGGCACATTTATAAAATTTTGCACTAGTTAAATTCATTACTACTTCATTCTTCACAAATTTAAGAGCCAAAACTAGTCTTGTTGAGAATAACCCTGTCACAACCCTAATGGCTTCCTTGTTGATAAAATGCAGCATATCCAACCAAATGAATTTTTCATGAATTCTGCTTAGCACATTTCTAACCCATGAACATCAACATAGAAAAAGATAGGAAAGTTATTCCAAACATCTAGTTTCTTTTCTGTTAAAATTTCATATTCTAGTTTCAACTCAAAATTATCAACGGTTAGCTCATTTACCCATAATTCTCCCAAATTTAAATGATTGTATTCTTCCACTTTAGCATGAATATATATTCTAACATCCTTAGTATGAAATACACCAAAAGGAATACTCGATAACTTTCCTTCTAGATCCATCACCTTGGATTTATCAGGGTGTTTCTTGAACTTGGGTCAAGGTCGGTCCACAACTTTAACTAATTGAGGGGTAAACATCTTGAAATACTTATGAAACTAGGGAAAAGAAAGAAACTATAAATAACTTTGAATCCTCGACGGTTAGGGTTTCATGTGACACTTTGAAAACACTTCGCTTCACTTCTACTATGCTCTTCACTTTTCAAGAATTTGATCACAAATGAACTTTTCATATGCAAAACCACATATAAATACCTTTTGGATGACCTAAAATACATTAAATGAATTTATTTGAAGTTAGGTCAAAAAGCTGGTAACCCTAACTGTATCATCCCAAGCACCTTAGATCTCTCAGAAAATTTTTGCATCAAGAGATTTTTCACCAATGGTTTCACCAATAGATCGAGCATAACAAACCACACCTTGTATCAAAGTGTTGATGACATCAACACCATATATTTGGCAGGGGCCTAAATATTTTTGGGTGAAAACTCCCCTGAGCCAAAGCTCTTCATTTTGTTTCTAGAGGAAACATCTACACAAGGAGTTGCTACAAACTCATTCTTCACTTCACTCTCTTCTTTCTTTATATATCTTATTCATTTCCTTCTTCATATCAATCGGATCCACATTCTTTGTCATATTAGCCTTATTTTTTGAAGCAAAGGGTTTCACATTCTTGCTTTTGCAAAACTTTGCTATGTACCCTAGTTTGTTGCATTTATAACAAGTGACACCTTTTTGAACAAGCTCACTTCTTGCTATTCTATATTTTCATCCATTAGCCTTATGTGCAAATCCATTGCATGTATAATCGTAGACATTGAATTATTGAAACATCATTCCATTATTATAGTCATTCATCATCTATTTTTTGCATTCACCAGCTCTATGACCAAATCTATTGCATGTATAACACTGACCAGAAAATGATTGAGCATTTTGATTCATTATAATTCTACAATCTATAGATTTATTCCAAATTTATTGCAAGAATATAGTAACCATTGAAAGATAAATACCTTTGTGCATTAGGTTGTCTGATAGGAGGCCTTTTGAAATATTTCTTTTGTTTCTAGACCTTCATGTCATTGCTCTTCTTATCATTCTTTTTATTAGAATTGTTTGGGGTCTAATCTATTGTTAAACCTTCTCCTTTCTCAAACCCTAATCCTTCTTTGTCCTTAGAAGCCTTTTGTCCAACAACCATCTCATCAAGCAATGTGGAGCTCTTCTTGAATTTGTCTTCTTGAATCCAAGTTGCTTTCTCCAAATCTGATCTCAAAGTTACAATCTCTTGTTCAAGTTTTGAACATTCTTTAGATTTATCTTTTAGTTTGGAATTCAGAAAATCTTCAACTCTTTTTCCTTCTTCAACTTTCACTTTCAGATTGGTGATAGTCTCATTTGATTGCTTGAGCTTCTCATTTGTTTCTTCAACTCTTTATGTAGATTTCTTGAGTTTCTCTCTCAACTTCTTAATACATTCATCTGCATCACTAAGATCCTTTTTCAGATCTTTGTTCTCAGCTTCTAATTTATCCAAATCTTCAAGAGCCAACTTGAGTTCACCTTCCATGTCAACTTCACAATATCTTTTAGTAAACCCCTTAGGAATTATCTCTTCCAAAGGAACATGATACTTTCTTGTAGCCATGTTTTCAACCTCCAATATCTACCTCAATGATTAAGCCAATTGAAGGAACCAAGCTCTGATATCGATTATTGAACACCCAAAATACTGAGGGGGGTGAATCAGTATACACTAAAATTTATTAACTTCATCAACTTAAATATCCATTCAATGCATCACATTAAACTTGAAGTAATAGAAAGGAACATAGAAAGCATGCATAACATCAAAGAACAAAAGAACACCAGATTTTACGTGGAAAACCTATAAAGGGAAAAACCATGGTGAGGATTATCTCACAATATATTAGAGATGGTTATAAGATATTATATAATGGCTCACTACCAAGTGGACTCGTTGTCCGGTGGACTCACTGTCTAGAGAATAGAAGAAATGGCTCACTGTTAGAGATTTAAAATGATATAATGCATCTACAATATATTGAATAAAGATCCAATTAAGCTCTATAAATTCATCTAACACACTTCATGCTTCTCCACTCATCAACCTCTTCACACTCTTCTCTACTTCAAATATAGCACACTTAATTATTTTCATCTCATACATCACACCACACACTTCACACAAGGAATTAACCTTGCATATATATCAAGCTTCCAACACAAACATAAATTAGGTCGACCTAATTGATGTACAATGCATCCCCATAACTTTTCGGATCAAAACACGAACACACACAACCCAAAACATATACATCCTTTAATTCCACATGACCTCAAACCCTTTAGGCTACCAGTGCTGGTGAAGCAATAATGGAATGAACCAACTATTTATACACATTTCAACACACATACCTCCAAAGCACTTGCCACATGAAACAAAGAAAATCCAGACATTTGTAAACACTCCCTTGAAACTACATAGCAAGACATACATTCGGAGTGGAATGCAAAGCATTCCAAACAAGTACTCTGCCACAATAACTTTTCCATATCCAAAGCAATACTCTGTCAACTCCAACTTCAACTGTAGAGGGCTTCAAGATGTGAAACCTTGGATTTAGATTCCTCCATCGTACACCAAAATTACCTTAGAATCTCATGACAAGATTCTTCTTAGTGGAGTAATGCAAGCCTCAAAACTGGTTCACTATACATTGGAAACTATACTCTAGGACTTAGGAAATTCTATAAACATTTGGTTTGTTCTAGACCAACTTGAAACTTCATCTATATAATGGGTTTCCATCACTACATTCAATCATGCTCATCAAACATCATCTATACATCAATGTTGATACTACAATAATGTTGACCTCAATGTTGACATCAATGACAACACCACGATAGCATCATCTTCCATACATATACCAATCTTCTCAATGATAAACTTCCAACAATCCCCCTCTTTTTCATTGACGGCAACACATCCTTCAAAAACTCTCAATCTACTCCCCCTTTGGGATCAAGGGAAAAGGGCTCTCAATATTAAGTTTTTCAAACTATCTTAACTATTGTTCCTTTTATAAATATACATGTATATACATGAGAATATCCCCCCCTTACAATGTTATCCATCAAAATGATAAAAAAATGTATTGTGTAATGCCCTGCCACATAACCTTAAAGAAAGATTCAAACACAATGGAAGTGTAGTAATTTTTTTTATGTAATATTAACATGTAATATGAACAACACTAATGCATACATTCTCTAAGATTACATGACAACACATTACATTCGAAACCCATTATACCAAAGTAAACTATCCATCGCATTTAATTATTACTCATAAATTTAAGATCATACATTCAATAACATTAAATACATCACATGAGATATATGTACAATAATGATTCATTCTTACATTGCATTAAATATAATAATTACAACACTCATTTCCAAATGAGGTAGATCATACATAAGTGTTACAATTACAAGTTACAAGAATTCTCCTCAAACACAATTGAGGAGTGATACATAAACAAGGTATCCAACTAATATAAATGAGTCATCAGAGAAAGTACAAATCCACTGGTACATGCGAGCTCTCCAATCAAGAAGTACCCACCATCATGAACAAGAACTAGGGACCCAACGGTGTAAGGTGCACGTTCAACCCAACCAAGTGGTACCTGTAGGCCCACCCCCTATGCTAGGAGATAGTAAAAAGGTTCCCTAGACAAAACCGACAACCACTAGACACAGGAAAACTCAAGACTAAACAATACAAGTACAAAACACAACATGAGGATTACATTGCTTCCAGAATAAAGAATCAAGTACATCTACTATATAATACAACTGATTGTTGTCATAGGAAGAGTGTCACACATAATTTTCTATGAGTTACCTTGGCGTAACCTTCCTAGGCTATCAGACCCACATCCTAGGTTACCCTGGCTACCTCTACCAGCCACCAGACCCCCATACAAACTATGCTTCTCATCTCACTTCAAGCCTAAACAAGCGCTTGAACCATGAGAGAGGCATTCATTATCTTAGTAATATGAAAGTTTCCCATTAATTCTTTTAAGTTATCACTTGATTAAACCCTAAGTGATTTACCCTGGCACCCCTTTGTGTGTTGAACCCCCACAAAGAGCCACTCTCCTACTGACAACACTAAGGTCAAACCATAAACCACGGGTAGAAAAGGTGCACAAAAACCGGTAAAAAATATTGACCATACTGCAAAGGTCAACTCAACCCATTCATAGTAACCGAGTGTTCAACTACATCACACATCCCATTCAAAGTAATCGAGTGTTCAAATTGGACTACATCCACGTGCACTACCCAAGGTAAATCATGGGTTGAACCATAACATATAACAATTCCCTCATAAAGTAAATATATTTGGAAAACTTACTAACTCAGTTAACCCAAATTTCCCAAACAACGTGAATAGAAGAAAACACGACTTAAAAGCAATTTCAGGAAAATTAATAATCTAACATTAGGATTTCCTAAATCCAATTAAAACAGTAACACATTTCTTGAATTAAATCAACTTAATATATTTCATTTACAAACAATAAGAAATTAGAACCAATTATCTAATTCAATTTCTCCTTAACATTAAAATAAAAGTCAAATTTTAAAATCATTTCACTTAAAGATGCATATATATAAATTTTAAATAAATATAATTATATATATAAACAAATATAATATTAATTTATTCTTTTAAAAGAAATAAATTTTCAATTTCCAATAAACACAAATTACAGATATATATATATATATATATTTATAATATATATATAATATATAATATATATATTATAAATAATATACATATCATATAATATATATATATATATGTAATATAATATATTCTTTATATTATAAAAAAAAACATATTAAAAGGTTAAATCGCAGGGGCACATTACAGCGCAGGAATCCAAAACAGAGTATGGGGCTACCTTGGTAGCCCCAACCCCATATGTGGGGGTCGCTACTATGGGAGCAACGATGGGCACTACCTCCACAACAACGCCTCCCATAATGGGGGCGACTGTGGGGGTAGCTCCCAGTCTCCCCCTTAAATAATTTTATTTATTTATTTATTTTTGTTCTTTCAAAATTCACCGTACGACGTCGTTACAATAGTCTGGGTTTTTTTTTAAATAAAATTTCTACAGAGAAATTTTTACATTCACAGTTGCATATATTTTATATAAATATGTATATGTAAATAATCTCTACTATATACATATAACTCAAAACAATTGCTTGAGAAGAACAAATTTTAAACAAAAGTTTTCTACAGGTAAATATTTTCAATTCCATAGAGGATTTCAATTTACACAATTTAATCAAAGGATTTCAATTCACACAATTTAATTAGAGAATCTAATTTTCAATCCAATTTCTTAGAATATTTCCTACAAGAAATGTTTAGAAAAATTCTTACAGAGGTTTCCATTTCCTCATATTAAAAAGAGAATTTCATTTACAAATCTACAGAGGTTTTCTATTGTTTAACAATAATTTCCTATGAGGCTCTCTGATTTTACTATAAATTTTTCTATAGAAGCACAAAATATTCATGGTAATTTTACACAGAGAGGCTATCAACAAGTTTTCTACAGGAATGTTTTCAACAATTTTTTTCTACAGAGAAGCTTTCAATATATTTTTCTACAGAAAAACTTTCAACAATTTTTTCCTACAGAAGCTTTAATCCAATTTTCTTCTTTAGGCAATCTTTCCATTTAACAAATTTAACCAAGCTTCTACTATATTAAATTTTTGTACGAGCAATCTTTTCAAATCAACAAAATAAATAATTAAATAACAAAGGAACCTATTTTTTTGAAGCTTGAAGAATTGAAGGTTGGAGCAACGGTTCGCCTTCATAGTTCAATTTCCAAAGCCCTTTCCAAAATCTCCACTTCTAGAAAGATGTAAAATATTGAGCCAAAAATATTCCCAAGAACCTCTTCCAAATTTTCAACCAAAATAGTTTCCCAGCCAATTTCCTCTTTTCATTTTTTCCGTAAAGTGCCTTCTTGCCTTTCACAGTTATGGCAAATATTATCTTTGAGAATAATTTTCAACAAGAGTTTTGCATTCAATTTTACTCACACACATGGCTATTCTAAAATATCTTTTAACTAAATTTCAGATATTTTCTTTTGATAATTATAAAGAATTTATGCTATTTTATTAATTTAAAAATTCAAAAATTAATATCATTTACTTTATGAAAATTTAAAATTCCAATTCACATAATAGCATCTAAACTATATTTAATCTATTCACTTAATAAGTAAATTTAGTCAATTAATTTATTTACTTAATAAAATAAATTTAACCACAAGGAATAAATTATTTTACCAAATAAATTAATTTAATTAATTAAATAAAATAAAAAAAATTTAACAACATTATTTAAAATTAATTAAATAAGCACTGAATCATTAAGAACATTAATCTAACATTAATTTCATAAAATAAACCTTGCATAAATAAATAACAATTGACAAGGCAAATGAAGATATGACAACCAAACATACCGAACATAGAGTGATGACACACTGTGACTAGGTTTATGGCTAGACTAGGAAAAACCTTGTTACTATCTCCCAATCAACATTACCATTGGGAAAATGGACATGCTCAGACCTGTGAAGCCAGGTGGAGCCGATATCCTGTACCTTCAATCCTGCAATCAAACATATGTCGTACAAGTATATACATCATAAATCAAACACACTGTGAAGAGAAAATCGTGGAATTGCAAGGTGCTTGCAAGCAAGTGATGCAATCCCGTTCTCTTCACCAATACAATGTCACAACAAACTGACGAAATAAAACATCAATAGTCAACATATGAGCATATTCAATATTAACTCACATAACAACTATGCTAATCAAAAGCATAACATAAAACAATAAGTTTCCACATAGTGTATCATCTCATCATAAAATAAATCCATCATCGCTCCACTATCAGTGATCAAGTATAACAACATAGTAACAAGATCTATCAAAGTAAAAACATACTGTCTAGAAACATAAGCAAAACAAAGGGGTACTACATATTGCAACATTCTCTAATACATCTGCATATGCACAAATAAATCTGAAACTGCATAAAAAAATGTAAATAATCAAATAGAAGAAGGCATAATACTTTTGTAAGAAACCTTCAATTTTGCAAGGTGTGCCTCCCAATCCTTCTTCCCAACATCCTAATCCTTCTGTGTGACGGAAAGCATGCAACAATGGTTCTCAAAGTGTATAAGGAGGTCTTCTCCATCTGGTGAGCTGGGTACCAGATATTATTTTGTGCCAACTTTTGTGCACTTGCTAATACACCAGTCAAGGGGGTTAGCCTTGCACTTACTAGATATCTAACTTGATTGTATTGTACTATTATCTTCTCCTTTTTCTCTTGCAACTGGAAAAATTGTCCATGTAGATTTTCTATTGCCATCCTTGTAGTACCATTTGCATCATTTTCTAGATCATATGCTTGAAAGGCTTGATCAATTTGTGCTCAATGGAGTCCATTTCATCCTTTATGGTTCTTGTAGAACTGGTCCATTCCAAAAAAGATTGAAACAAAGTCCTTGCTTCATCCAAATACTACTACACAATTTTCATATTTTCTTGTAGATAATTTTAGGTGTCTACCATTTGAATGCAACAATTAAGAATTAGTCTCTAATCTTCCTCCAATATTCTTTAGATTTGTAACCTACACATTCTAAGAGAGAGGAAGGGTCTTGCCATATTGAGGCTTGCCCCAATCATA
Organism: Sequoia sempervirens; assembly: GCA_007258455.2. Taxonomy (NCBI): domain Eukaryota; kingdom Viridiplantae; phylum Streptophyta; class Pinopsida; order Cupressales; family Cupressaceae; genus Sequoia; species Sequoia sempervirens. The sequence goes on along the minus strand of VDFB02271358.1, from coordinate 1,008,821,007 downwards.
CCCTGTGTTGATGTTTTTAGCTCCACAATGGAAAAATTGATGATAATGAGCTTATCCTTTTGAGGGATGGAGGTTAAATGATAAATGAATGATGAATCAACAATTGGATGCAAATCACCACTCAAATATGATTTACTTGAAGGATTGAAGTCATGTGCATATTCTCAAGGATTGATTGCAAATTTCTTTGGATTGCTTTGAAGACCTACAAGTGTTAATCCTCACAAACAAAATGTATGCATAAACATGAACAAACTCACATAAAACTTGACAAGATTCTTTGACAATGAAATGTTGCAATATCTTTGCTCTTGAATGCTCTTGAATTGATAATAATTGTTTGAGAGTGCTCTTGATTTCCAATTCTTGCTAGATATCTCTTATTAGTTTTCAAATGATGCAATGACTAGGCATTTATATATAGTTAATATAATTTTTGAAAAAATAAATCCCAATAGATAAAATTTTAAATTTTAATTTGAAATAATAAAATGCCAACTCCAACATATTAAAAATTGGAGCCAAAATCGGGGGACAAATTTTCCTAGGGTGCCATTTTCCTAGACCTATTTTGTAAGGTGTAAAGTGTTGGGAGAAAAATATTAAATGTTTTCCTTAGGTTTGTACATGTGATTTCTTGATAAATGTCCAAATGGGTCACAAAATTCATAATTTAGGAGATTAGGTGTACAATTAGGTCCATGCACATAGGAGGGAGAAAAATCTAGTGCGAAATTTTCAAGGGTGATAATTTATGTTGCTACATTTAGCCCCCACTTTATTAGGAGTATGAACTTATGCTCAGACTCACACTAAAGTATAAAATATGTCAAGATAGGTCCAGTTATCCAAATGATGAAGATATATGATGACAATGAATCTAGGGGGAGTGCACAAGCCCCCAAGATTCAAGATCCCATGGTAAAAAAACATAAGGGAAAAGGAACAAACATGTATACAATACAACATGACAAAGAAAAACATACATGACAAAAACACAACACAATGTACAACACAAAATGCAAAAGGAGGGTATGACAATCATGGACTAGCAAGATCCACAAAAATATCACTAGGATCCATATGAAAAAGTGTTCATGACACATGCTAACAAAGTCCAATATTTGCTAGGTGAACCATGAACCAAAGGCATCATGAGCTAGTGAAGTCAGATATTCACTAGGTGGTCCTTTCAAAAATAGTAGTTAAATGAAAACAAACAAGCGCTAGTGAGGACCAATTTTCATTAGGTGTGTACCCATGAAAACCATACCAAGACTTACAACCCCAATAACTCTGATAAGGTAATACACAAATGATCACTATGCTAATACAACAAATCACTAATTACAATGTCTTTGAACAAAGTGAAGCACATAATGGAATGTATGCCCCCACCTTAAACTAATTGCAAAACACCATGCTGTGAGCAATTGCTTTAAGGTGGAAAATGATAAATGCAATATGTTAAGGTTGTGAGAGCTTATTTGGAAAGAATATGCAAATGGTATGTTTTTAAGTAAAGCTAGCTCATAATGAGGGATTTCCCCCAATGCAATGCCACATACAACACAAAGATGATCACATAAGGGATCCACGGATCCATGGTTAGTAGAAATCTTTGCTACAATATAAGTGAGCTTGGAATTAACATCAATCCCCCAAATACTCATGGAACTATGAAAAAAAATAAAAGAATGACAAAGAGAGAACAAAAAAACTTTTGGGTCAACATCAAAGAGATCTAAATGTTTCAACGCCTTGCATCATCCTCAAAAGGAAAACACAAGACAAAAAACAATGTTTACAATATAAATAAGAATGGAGATACAAATTGAATGTCATGAAAGATTTGTTTCCTTTGTATCCTTGTACCAACGAAGCAAAAAGGGTCCTCCAAAGAAAAATCACAAACATAAAGACATAGAAAGCAACACAACACAAGAGATGACATAACTTGCAAGAAAAAAAAAACACATAAATCAAACATAAAGGGGTACTGCACATGCAAACCAATCTAAAGAAAATCGTTTGCATCCCAATCTTGTTCATCATATATGGAAGGAAAAAACTAGCCAAAGGGACTACAACAAGTTCCATACTAGGAGCATCACCAGGTTCAACACATGGTGGATCATCATTATTTCCCCCATCTAAATCCATAGACTTTGAAAATAACAAAGATAGTTCATTATGCACTTGTTCATCAATTTTGGCATATTCATCCTCATCATCCAAATATATCACAATAGGTGGTTTAAGAACAATATTAGTCATATATTCTTGTTTCATTCTTTTTTTTTTGGTTGGGACATGTAAGGTTCAATGTCATGTTTTGGTGAAGTTGGTAACTCATCATGGTTTATTTGAATAGGTTTTTGATCATTAACAATGTTTTATTCTTTTCACCCAAATGATTAGTAATAACATGATGTCTACACCTACACTCCTTAGCATTTCTATTTCTTCTTGCATGGTTTTCAATTTGTGAAGGGGTAAGAACATGTTTCTCTACCATTGGTCTCTTTTATTCCATTAGAGGAGGAGCTAAAGGGACCATCGAGGGTTGCAATACCGTTGTCTCTTTAAGTCTATAATTTTTTGTCTTTTGGTGGCACAAAGGTAATCACGTGATTGTCTCTTTGTCTCTTATATGATATTGGTGGAGGAACTACAACATAAATGACTAGCATATTCAGAAGGATATTTTCCTCAAACATGGGTTCATCCACAACTTGTGGGGTGGAAGGAACAACCATAGACCAATCATTATGAAGTGGGATACTAGTAAGGGATAATTCTATTATGCATTTTTCCTTAAATTTTTGATATGACCTGAAAAATAAATCCTCATGAGGCTTAATAGATTCCATAGGTCAAGGTAAAAAATATTCTAGTGAAAAGTTCCATGGGAAGCCAAAGGTTTAAACCCACCATGATGAATTGTATATATTTTATTTCAAATGGGAACTTTATGCACTTGTGGATTACCAACAGGGAAACATTCATGGAGCATAGCCATGGATATCCTAGCTTCACATGAAATTAGTTTGACGTCAGGATGATGGTGAATGATACGTCTAGCTTTTTTGGTCCAAATTTATTTGGAATAGTTATCAAACCTATCATAGGGTGAGTGAAACCATCATGATTTTTTAACCATGCTTTTGGTTGTTCATAAGAATCTTGATAAAGTTCATGTGCAAACAATAATTCATCAATGATCAAATTCTCTAGACACATGGGATTAGTGAGTATCCCTAGTGTAGGTTTTTCATTTATACGCTTGAAAATATAGAGAGGACCATCTGGCACATGTATACATGCGTCAATATGTGTGAAAGAAATGTTAGATAAAAAAGTGGTTCAACTGAGGTGGAAAACAAAATTGATACAAAATAAGGGTTAGCAATCAAGAAGACCCAAAATAATGGAAGACCAAATCCCACTGACAAAATGAAAGAGAATGCAGGGTTAGAAATCAAGATAAACAATGAAAAAAAATCAAACTATGAAACCAACCAATGTGCAAACCTTTCCTTCCATTTTCATGGTGATGGAATGTTGAATTTCTTGATCATGAATCTCCCATGGTTGCAAAATCATGAAGATTGATGACCTAGATGAAGATAAATTCTCAAATGCTCATGAATATGATGTGCTCAAGTGCTCTCAAATGCTCTAGGCGTCTCATAATGAAGGAGGAATGATTTTTTTTTTATATTTTCATGTTTGAATCAATGGTGAAGATTAAACCTCAAGAACCACAAAGAATGGTTGAGATTGCACCTTAAGACCCAAAAATTTGAGTGAATTAAGGAAGATGAAGTCCCTGATCAAGATTAGTTTGAACTCAAAATCTCCACAATTTTATGAAAATTGGTTGAGGATATTTGAAATGGAGGAATAAGATTAGATCAAGAAATAGAGGGATAATAATGAATGAGAGGAATGAGGTATTTTGAAAAAGAATATTCCTTGGGAATATGCCTTTGAAAGGGAAATTAGGACAATTAAGTAATTCAAGATTATTTAATTATGGAGGACTAGGATATTCTTTATTAAAAATGAATACTTCAAATGAATGGAATGGGAAATTAGATAATTAAATAATTCAAGATTATTTAATCATAGGTCATTAGAAAATAATTAGATTTTTGGCTAATTAAATAATTAAAATTATCCAATTAGGGAAGATTAGAGGATAATTAATGAAATAGGATGAATTAATTAATTAATTTAAGATTACTTAATTAATAGAGGAAATAAGATGAAATAATGAAAAATGATGTTAAAAGGGGAATTAGTGATGCAAATGATGAAAATTATGTGAATGCAATGATCAAGGATGCATATGATGAAAATGCAATCTTGTGATATGAATCAAGAAATTTTGCATGTCTACATTTTTCCCCTCTTTGACACAATGTACTTGTTACATTGTTTCAAAAGACTTGTTCTACTCAAATCAATTTTTTTTAAAATATGATGCCCCATTGTGCCCCAATGAGTGTTTGAGGGACGATAGGATGCTAGGCTGTCCCATCAAGAGATTGGCCAAAAAAAAAAAAATTGGGTTGGGCTCATGGCAAGAGTTCAGGACTAGTTTAGATAAAAAGAGGATGAAAATAAGGCCCTAGGGGTCTAGATAACGATTAGGATGAACCAAGAGGCTCAGTCAAAAGTGTGGTCATGAGAAAACACTAGGTTTTGGAGGCATTATATATGTAATTAGGGTTTAAATCCTCCTCATTTTCATATTCAACTTTCAATATTTCTAACACTCAGACAAATTTTCACATCCTTTTCCTTTAGACACACATTCACGATGGGCCAAGTACCATGAGCACCACCCCACTCAAAGATTGTTCATCAGTTCTAGAGGCTAGCCAATGCAGGCACTGTGATATGCATACCTTGAACTTTTACTTGCACTTTAATTTCTCTTTTCAAATTGATAGCCAAAGGTAGGAAAAAAATGTAGCAATCCTTAAGGATTTTTGTGGTTTTTGTGGTACAACCATGTTTGCATTTTAATTATTCTTGTTTTTTCTTTAGAGTGATGTTGTTGAAAAACTTTGATGCATTTGACTTAGGTCAACACATTTGCAAAATGTTGATGCATTGATCTTTTCTAGGACTTTATCACATTTTCCACAGTGTGATACATTTGTAGTAAAAACAAACTCGCGTTTGCACAAAATGACACATTTGCTTAATTTACTAGCATACATAAAAAATTTAGCTCATTTTTGCAATTTTGACATTGTGGTCTTTATGCTTATATATTACTCTTCATCCTCTATACGTGAGGGAGAGGAGACCATGGATATTGGATCGATTAGATCACATTAGAGACTTTGAGGTTCAGTTCCTAGCTGTAGTTGGATTAGACCATATAGCTTACATGCCAAATATTTGTGTGCATAGGTCTATGATGACTACCCTAGTAGAGAGGTGGAGGTTAGAGACAATGACCTTCCACTTACCCATAGGAGAGCGCACAGTTATTGTAGACACTTAAAAATGACCTAGGCCTACAAGCTCTGTTTTTACCACTTTCGTCCTAGCATAATTATGACATTTAATTATGTCTTTGGTCCACATTCGACTATTAATTAAATAATTCATAATTGTTTAATTAATTCATGTCCTTTTATTCTTCATGATTATTAAATAAATAAATTCTATTTATTTATTAAATACGCATTAATTGTCTAAGTCTTCCCCTAATTAAATAAATTTCTAAATTTATTTAATTACCTTCTTCATTTATTTCTTCCTGATTATTAAAATAAATAAATTTTATTTATTTATTTAATATGTCACTAATCCTCATAATTAAATGAATTTATTAATTTATTTAATTATTAATCTTATCTTCTAAATTAAATAATTATCTTTAATTATTTAATTGCCAAATTAATATTTCTCATTTTAAATAAATGAAATTATTTAAAATGATTTCCATCTGGGTTCATTTTAGTAAATAATTTGAAAATCAATTATTTATTATTTCACAAAATCCATATTTTGAATTAATTTAATTCAAAATGGTAATATTCCTCCAAAAAAATCAAGTAATCGGGCAGATTCTTGATTTTCCAAATCTGATCTTCAGTTCAGCCCTTGTCTTCTTGATTTTTCGAATCTCACAAATCAGGCAGTCTTTATCTTCTTGATTTTCAAAAATCTTGATTTTCTAATTAATTATCTCATTTATTCTCCACCGCCGATTCAATCTTCTTAGATGACATCTCGACCGCTCGTTTAAGGATTTTTCCCTAACCCTGATTAGGGATTATCAGATTTAATCTCGTCCTCTGATTTTAGGTCTCTGCCGAAATTCAATCTCATTCGTCCATTCAAAATGGCATTTTTTATAAAATGCTATTTTGCTCTCATTTTTAGATTACTTACACACTTAGGCATTTTATAGAAATTGCAGCATTTATTGTCATATTCCATTAGGTTTTGGCATATTTAGGCATAGGCATTTTTAATCATTTTTTCATAGGCATAGGCATAGACTTTAATTAAATCCTTCAAAGCTTGTGTAAGACTTAGGATTTTATTTTCAGATTGCTCGCACATTCGGTTTGAGGGCAACACGAAAATCAGCAAGTTAGACTTGGTGCTATGAAGAGGAATCATGGAAACTTCAACAATTATCTGGTATACTTGTTTCATTTATTTTAGTTTCCATTGTACTTTGTAGTTCTTTGGGTTTTAGTCTTTGTTGATTTTCTAACATCTAATCTAACCTAAATTTAACCCTTAGTTACATTGGTGAACCCGACTCTATTTTTTTTTATTATTTCCGTACGTTTTTTGTTGTTGTTCTCTGTCATTTTTTGCAGGTATAGGTACGGAGCGACGCATACGCCTTTTATTGTGATGCATCTGCTGCGTCGCGACACATTCGAAGACTCAAACACCGCAAGTGCTCTGATGTGCCACAATCGAAGTCTGGAAAGCCGCATCTGAACTCTCGAGCCGCATTTGAAACACAAAGAGACACATTCACTCTGTTGTGACGCATTTGTCTGGTAACATTTTTCTTATTTTTGGCATTCGGGTTTTTCTAATTTTTTGCTCTTTTTTTTGTTTATTTTCTAGTTTTTCTTCTGCATTTTGTCTAGCATAAGTTTTTGGTGAACTAATCTCAGTTTGCAGTGTGTGGCGATTACCTTCATGGGTCCAAGACTAGTGGATAAGAAACTACTAACTTCTGGTTTACAGGTTCAAATGTCGAAGACTGAATGCTAAAACATTGTGCCTATATTTTTCTTAGATTAGTACACATTTCCTTTTAGTGCAATTAAAAAGAACATGTTTTCTAGTTTGCATGATTGTGTTTGCAAAATGGTAGGTGAGTAGGCTCTCACCTTGTGAAAACTCGGTGATCAGAAAACCAGACCCATTCCTATATGTTATTACCCTCACGACTTAGTAATCGAAGTATCCTCTCCCCTTGCGCTTTCAGGCGATCCTGGGTGTAAGAGAAATAGTTACTAACTCTAGAACTTGGGCCTATTCTAGTGGGAAAAAGTACTCACCCTAGGACGACTCAAATCGGTAGCACCCTGACACCGAGGGACTTCTAGCCGGTATATAAAAGTGGATTCTTGGGGAAAGCCCAAGAATCACGCGTGTGGTTCTGACGAGATGGATCTGAAAGGGGACTCTTTCTACATGGATCATGCCTTACGAACATAATGCCCATATTAAACACCTCTTATTTTAGAGTCCAACCATTCTTTGGCCGTTGCTTGATATAGTGCAGGGTACAATATCATGCCCGAAGAAACTCACTATTGATCCCCTTGAGTAGAGATAGCAGTTCTTGGGAAGTCACTACCCAAGAATTTGAAATTGGTGTGCTCGAATGACATTAATGAGTCGTGGAGGGGATCCAATGCCACCAAAATTCTAATCTATCCGCTCTCGATAAGGAAAGGTGTTTATCACCAATCCAGGGTATATTGGTGGGCTATATCAAGTATACAAACCATTGGCCTATTGGCCTTTTAGGAATGTACTTGTCTTATGTGCGCTTGCTTACACTCAAAACATTATGCTTGTCAAGTGCTTTCTGGATTTCTCAAACATTATTCACAACATTTACATTTCTAGACAAAACATTCACCATTAGACAGATCAATTTTTCCCTCAATACGACAAGAAACTCAATTTTAACAAACTATGTCGCATTTGTTGAACCACATTCAATTTTATGAGATGCAATCACACTGTTAAACCACATTTGATCTCTCAAACACCGCATCTGTATGCGTTGCGACACATCTGAACCTCACAGAGCCGCATTTTCTAAATTAAGTCACATTTGTCAGTCCCAGAGCTACATTCGCTAAAACCAAACCGCATTCGAGAAAATGTGACGCATTTGAGGCCTCAAACGACTCATTTTCTTGTCACAAGTAAAACCCTCATACAAAGTCAAATCTGAGTCTACACCTTGTCAATCTTTTGTCAAACACTGTTTCCAAAGGGATTCTGTCAAAAACCAACTTTGAAATTTCTCAAAACTTTCGACCATTAATTTTCATTCTTGACCATAGTTTCATCCTTCATTTTTTTTTAGTTGCATACACTAGGCATTAACTTATCCCTAGGTCTTAATATTTGCATACTTTGGATTAGGAAAATCTCAGTACAATTTGCAACGTCATTGCTTCCAAAACCAGGTTATCTTGGACTTAATCATCATTCCCTTTTTTAGTCATTGTCCCTTTTGTGAGATTTTCCAACTCAAAAGTCTAGTTAGGAAAATTCACTAGTCATTTTGACCTTGTCATCTTGGCATTTTCAACAAAGTCCTTTAGTAACCAAGATCGAAAACAAAGATTTAGCTTAAAAGTGCTTAGGTATCCTTTTCTCAAATTGCATTCTAAGTTTAGACATTGCATATTTTATTCCCAAAAATCCAAAAATATTATTCATCTTAGTCGTCATTTTGAACCTAGACCTTGCATAGTGTCATCCTTGCATTTAGTTGTCATCTTCATTTTGAGCAATCTCATTTTATGGTGAAAACTAGAATCCAAAAATAGAAACGACAAATGGAAAACTTTGGACAAGACTCCACTTCCAATGTCAACAATCCCACATATGACCCAAATTGGACTTTTGATGATCCATTTGCCAACACGAACAACCAACCTCTCACGACAATACCATCCTCATCAAACAGTCCCTTTGAACCATTCTTACGTAAGGATGTATACGGAAAAATACTTGAGGAAAACCTATAGGTAGCAGCACAAGACCCAGAGGCATTTCAATTCATAGAAAAAATGGTCCTATATGACAGAGACAAATATTTGGCCATACTCTTAAGTCAAGGAGCCAAATTACCTTAAGGATTTGACATTAACACATTGAGATCAACATCTCCAGACCCTAATGTCAACAACGCACATAACTTGTCAAATAGTGGTCAACCTCCAAACACTAGGAGCAATACTTTCTTTGACACTACAACGACCGTGCATGCTACCTCCAACTTTCCAAACACCTCCAACTCAATAAACGCTACATCCATTGGAGGATCGCAATCTGTCACAGTGCCCACAATAGCCACAACACTGTCACAATCGGATGGAACCACCTTGGGATCCTTAGAAATGTGGTCAAGTTATTCCAATCCTATATTTACCACTACGGTAAACGCCATGGGGGCATTATCAAGTCATACAAATCCCCCCTTGACAGCTACATCGAGTACCATGAGTACACCTTCGACATATCCTCTCATTGGTATCTCACAAAATCCTTTGGGTCGGGGTAAACGACATATATTTATTCAAGGACAACAACAAAATGTGAGCACATCAACACTATCCAATACCATCAAATCCCAAGGACAAAATTCAACCATTCCCCTTGTCCAAACCCAACAATTTGGACAAGGTAGTCAAAACACACAACCCATGGCATCATTAGCACATCACAATGTTCATGGTCACCATATTCCCAAAATATCAACACAAATGGTTGGGGTACACATCCCAACATACTCATCCCACATTCATACTCACCAACATACCCCCAATCCAAACTTTCAATACCAACAACACGCTAATCCAAACACATCATACATGTCACAACAATCCATACTGCCACAATACACCAATATTCACGCACAACAAATGGGGATCTATGGCGTACCAATTAGTCCAACGTATGGGACCACAAATGACCCTATTATAGATGCCTTACAAGTCAAACTCATGGGTCTAGATAAAACTATCCAAAACATACAAATATCAAGCAAGAAATCAAAAGTGTCATATGATCTAAACATATACCCATTCGACATGAGCTTATACATGCCACCATTTCCTCTGGGATATGTGTCACCCAATTTTACAAAATATAGAGGCAAGACAAACCCCATCAAACATGTTCGTGAATTTGCAACCAATTGTATGGATGTCGCCTATGAACAAACATACTTGATGAGACTTTTCTCTAAAAGTCTTGTGGGTCCTACCCTTGAATGGTTTTCCACTCAAAAGGATATCCAAACATGGGATGAGCTTAAACAAAAATTCATAAAGAATTACGCATACAACATTGACATGGACATCTCTATTACTAGCTTGTGCAATCTCAGGCAAGAGGATGCTGGTGAGACATTCATCCCATTCTTTCAAAAATGGAGAAGTCTAGCTAGTCAGTGTCACATTGACATACCTGAAAGGGAAAAGGTGGACATGTTTGTTCAAACACTTCTGGGTCCCCTAAAATATGCATTGCAAGTGCATTGTTGCACAACCTTCACGGACCTAGTCGAAAAAGGGGTCCAGATTGAGAAAACCCTTATCGCAAAGGGAGAGCTAAGATACGGTCCCAAAAATGCAAATGCAAATCCTCCCGCCGACAAGAATAAATACCGGGTAAAAAATAAACATGTTACAAATGACAGTGTTGTTGATGCCAAGGCTGCAAACACTGTGGGTCATGTACTGGCCCTAAAAGGGGTTCAACAGCAAAAAAAACCAACAACGATATTGAGACCCCCTACCAATGTCCCTTCAAACAACTAGAGCAGCCAAAATAATCAAGGACAATACTGTCAGATGAGACAATTTCCTAGGGGTCGCACATACACTCCTTTGGATGAATCCATTGAGGAAGTCCTCAAGAAATGTCTTCAGAATGGTGTCATCACGCTTCAAGAACCAAAACCATATGACCCAGGACAATTCAAACCAGCATGGTGGGACGATAATGCATTTTGCGATTATCATTGGGCAAAAGGACATAAAACCTCTACCTGTCGACAACTGAAAAACCTGGTACAAGACCTTATTGAGAGACGTATCATTGAGGTAGGTGGATCAAAATTTTCCTCCAATTCAGACCATACTATTCATAAGAACCCACTGCAAGACCATGGTTCTCATAATGCTTCCACGTTAGGTCCACAAATAAACATTAATCAAGCTAACTTTGCCCAAGCCAAGTACAACTATTTTGGTGGACCTATTATAAATAATGTATGAATTGATGAAAAATACATCATTACCATTATGGTCTAGAGAGCACCTCAATGCAATGCTACTACTTGAAGTGGCAAGGTCACCATAGCTGGTCCACCTCCTGCTAGATAACCCAAAATCACCATACTTGGCCCATCTGCTAAACAGTCAAAACCCAACCCGACCACAAAGCAGTGGCAACCAAAGAGTCAGCTCAACCTTATCGATTAGCTTGGAAAAAATCCTGTGCAAATTTCTATACTCGAGCTGCTTCGCATCTCTCCCACGCATAAGGTTGTACTGAATAAAACCCTGCAAGAGTCGTCAGTCCCCAAGTATATTGATGTTAATCAATTTAAGACCATTGTGGGATACCTCACTACGCCTCACCATGTCACCTTTTCTGATCAAGACTACTCATCACCTAAGACCAACCACAACGATGCATTGCACATTGAAACTTTTGTCCATAAGCACAAGGTCAGAAGAGTTTTAGTAGATGGCAGAGCATGATTGAATATATGCTCCTTGAAACTGGTTAAGGCTCTAGGATTTTCTGATGCATGCGTAGACCCTACAAAGAGTATAGTAATCAAAGCATATGATGATGAAGAACGCTCTTCAGGAGGTGTTATTTCTCTTCCTATCAGAGTGGGACTATTCATTGTGGATACAACCTGCCAGGTCCTGGATCTAGAACTACCCTACAACATCTTGCTTGGTCGGCCATGGATTCATGCCTTAAAATCCATTCCATCCACATATCACCAATGCTTAAAATTCCCATTTGACGGCACATAAATCACCATATATGGCGACCCTGACCCTTTTCAATACTGTACCAACCTAAGGGGTATTTTTGAAAACCAAGTGCCTATCAATCGAGAGGCTTCTGGCCCCTCGTCTTCCAAATACATTGATCCATCCACACTCGCATCATCTTCCACATCCACTCCGTCCACGTCTTCTGCCACACCACCATCTTCCGCAAACCCTAAGGATGAACCCACTGTCAAGATCCAGGACCTCAGCTGTGGAGAATTCAAACTGCATACAACATATAGCATCACAATGATACCCAAGTCTCCGAAGGTCTATGGTCGGCCATGTTTTAGAATGGAACCCAAAGAAATTTTCAAAGTTCCACCAAAAATAGTTTTCATCAAATGGGGAGACGTGAGTAATGAGGACCTTGCTGATATCACAAGATGGCTCTATAAAGATATGGTCGAACTACCCCCATTACCAGTTAAGAAATATGGAAAGGGATATGACATAATGAAGGCTAAGGGCTATGATGGCACTAGTGGCCTAGGAAGAAATAAAACTGGACGAAGAGAGCCCATAGAACCTTTCAAAATACCAAAGTATCTTGGATTAGGGTTTGGATTGCCCGATAATGACGATCAACGTACCATTGGACTTTCAAGTGAGCGTGTACATGCTTCGAAAAGTGTTGAGACCACTAAGGAAACCCTCACCAAAACTGACTCCCAAGAGTGGGAATTTGGATCAAACGATCCTTAAGTGACTATTGCCTCGATGATTTTTTTGTCGAAACAGGGGAACTCACCTCTGAACAAATATTTTGGCAAACATTTAAAATTGATCAGGCACCAAATAGTAAAAGCCATCATAGACATGCCTCCGCCTAGAGGAATCAGTGAACTCAGAACCCTACAAGGCAGGGTACAATCTATTCGGCGCTTCATAGCACAGTTGGCTAACAAGTGTCACCCATTCCAATATCTATTGCGCAAGGGTATCCCCTTTGTGTGGACAGATAAATGTCAAGAAGCCTTTCAGAAAATCAAAGATTACCTACTATCACCACCAGTCCTCATGCCTCCCATTCACAGAAAACCATTGATCCTGTACATCTCTGCCACTAATTCAGCACTAGGGGCATTACTAGCACAAAATGACCAAGAGGAAAAAGAAAGAGCTGTATATTACATCAGTCGGACATTGGTCGGGTATGAACTAAACTATACATCAATTGAACGAGCTTTTCTAGCCGTGGTTTTTGCAACACATAAGCTAAGACATTATATGTTAAGCCATCAGACACAACTAGTAGCAAAGATCGACACCCTTAAATATTTGTTAAGTCGGGCAGCATTAACAGGACGTCTGGAAAAATGGGTCATGATTATGAGCAAATACGACATTCAATATGTAGAAAGAAATGAAATAAAAGGACAAGTCATAGTGGACCAGCTGGCGGACACACGTTTACAAAGTGATCACCCATTAGTGGCAGATTTTCCAGATGAGTCGATATTCCATACAGAACCTAAGTCACCTTGGTGACTCTACTTTGACAGATCACACACAAATCATGGCTCGGGGGCAGAGATCTTGTTCATCGCCCCTCAAGGAGACTCCATTCCTTAAGTCTTTCTGCATTTCCTTCCCATGCACAAACAATGTGGCAGAATATGAGTCACTAGTTACAGGACTTAGAATGGCATAAAAATGGAAAATCAGAGCACTACATGTCTATGGGGATTCTCAGCTCGTCATCAACTAGGTTAATGATGACTATGACACAAAAGATGAGAAGCTGATGCCCTACAAATAAATGGTTGATAGTTTCCAAACATACTTTCATATGGTAACTTTTGAACAAGTTTTGAGAGCACAGAACAAGGCAGCAAATGCAATGGCTACAATAGGCTCTCTCCTCGACATTCCAAGCAATCTGCCTCAGCTGGAATTCCTAATAGAACAATTATTGGTCCCTGCCTATGACATTCGAGAGTCAAAAATGGTCTGTGAACTTGTTGGTCCTGACTCTCCCTGGTATCAAGATATTTATGACTACCTTAAGTCTCAAACCCTTCCACCTAACCTATCCAATAACCAGAGGAAGTCCATTCAAAAAGCCGCAAGCTATGCCATCATCAACATCACCCTTTATCATTGTAGCTTTGACGACACCCTCCTTAGATGTCTCGACACCAAAGAAGCATGTACAACCTTACACAAAGTACATGACGGTATATGCGGGTCTCATTCGAGTGGTCCTAATCTAGCCAAGAAAGTAACAAGACCTGGGTACTATTGGCCGACCATTGAAAAGGATGCAATAGAATATGTCAAGACTTGTCGCCAATGCCAAATTCACAGTGACTTGATCACGCTCTAGCACAGGAACTTTGGCCGATAACCTCTCCTTGGCCCTTCGCTCAATGGGGACTCGACCTCGTGGGTAAGATCCATCTGACCTCATCTAATGGCCACAAATTCATCATCACCACCACTGAGTACTTTATGAAGTGGATCGAAGCCACCCCTCTGACATACATAACCGATAAACAAATATCCAAATTCATTCTCAACTACATCATTTGTTGGTATGGCCTTCCGTAATCCATCATCACTGACAACGGACGTCCGTTCAAAAACCAAGACGTTCATGAGTTATGTGAGCGATTTCACATCCAACACCATTTTTCATCTCCGTATTACCTGCAAGGAAACAGTCAAGCTGAGGCGTCAAATAAAACCATTGTTAAAATCCTCAAAAAGATTCAATGATGTTGGCCGTGACTGGCGTATACAACTCAACCCTGCTCGGTGGGCTTACTGCACTAGCATTTGTATGCCTACAGGAGCCACTCCTTTCACCCTGGTCTTTGGAGCTAAGGCCATCTTGCACATTAAGGTTGAAATTCCTTTGTTACGAGTCTCCCTGAAGGGTTTAACTGATGAGGAGGAGTATAGACAATCGCGCCTGCACGAGCTGGAGATGTTAGAAGAAAGAAGGAAAAGTTCCCTGAACCATCTACAAGTGTATTAGAACCGTCTCTGTCACAGTTACAACAAGAAGGTTATGGTCAAGAAGTTTAACATTGGCGACTTAGTCCTCATGCAGAACCCTAAGAACTAGGCTGATAGAGAAAAGATGAGAAAGTTTGAACCAAACTAGTTGGGTCCTTACGTCATCATATCTTCTTTTGGTTTTGGAGCCTATCAGCTAGCGACTCCAAAGGGATAACAACTGATAGAGCCTATCAATAGTTTACATCTCCAAAATTTCTATGCATAGCATCAGGAGATTGAGCTAAAAACTGTAAAATACAAAAAAAATGAAAAATGATAAAAAAATCGTTGCCTTGATGCAAACCTGGCAAACAGGTGTCTTGGAAGTACCAAAAAAATAAGAAAAAATGACAAAAATAGTAAAGAAAAATGATTCGTCCAACAGTGAAAACCTAGCAAACATGCACTTTGGATAGGTACCATGGTGAAAACCTGGCAAACAGGCGCCATGGGTAACCAATCATTGCTCTGCCATCTACTGTCACTTTGTCTGCCTTGGCCCAGGATGAAAAAAATTTCCCGTCATTATCACGCCAATCGCCATGACATCATACCCTTCCTCTCATGGTTGATAAATGGTTGACATCAAGTCCTCTTTAGTGTCCATCTGGTACCGTAGGCACACCCTTTTCACATCCTTTAAAATTGGCTAAGTCTTGGACTTGATTGGGGGAAATTTTTTTATCATGTAACTGTAGTGGATGTCATGCATGGTTTCGGAAATTGCTAAAAAGTCATGAAAAAAGACCAAAAACATCACAAAAAGTCCTAAAAAAAAGACCAAAAACATCGCAAAAAGGCATGAAAAAAGACCAAAAACATCGCAAAATGTCCTGAAGAAAGACCTTAAAACTGAAAAATGTCCTGAAGAAAACCACAACAAACGTCAAACTGCTCAAAAACACAAAAACTAGAGTAATTTCTTGTCAAGTCCATCAAATCAATTAGTTTTTGTCATTTATCTGAACTACGTTGTCTCTGGGCATTTGCCACGTAGGCAAGACTCATTTTCGAGTCCCTAAGACGTTAGGTCAGTCCTTTTAGGTTTTTCAAAATCAAATCATGATGCAATCTTTGGTCATCAAGACAAAGTCATTGGTCGTGTCAAACTACGAGGTCTCTGAGTGCATAACATAGGCAAGGCTATCTGTCGATGAGACCCCGAGGCTGCACTAGGTCAGTCCATTATGGTTCATGGCATTACACTGGCACACATGTCAAATGTCTTCAAGTCAAAGCGAATCATTCCCAAATGGATAAAATCCTAAAGCGAATTATGGCAATTAGTTATTTTAATATGACAATCTCATTAGCACGACAATCATATCATCATGACAATATCGACATATAGTCAACACAAGCCAAACTTAGCCGAACTTCGATCAAACTCGGTCAAAACAAGTTAAATCATCATAGCCTGTCAAACTGTCAAATCTTGGTTATCTTTCAGATGGGTCCTTCTAAAGAATAGCCTTTGTCATTCATGCCTTAGGATGTGTCCTTCCTAGGCATCGTCATTGTCGTTCGACATTTTGAGGGATCCTCTTGACATCTAAGGATCACTCCTCTTGACATCAATATTCTTCAGATGTGTCCTTCTAAAGAACCAACTCTATCATTTATGCCTTAGCATGTGTCCTTCCTAGGCATCTCCATCATTTCAAGGGACCCCTTTTGACTTTTAGGGATCAATCCTCTCGACGTCAACATTATTCAGGATGTGTCCTTCCTGAATTTGACAATTTTTGACATTCATCATCTTGGCATCATCAAAAATTTGACACTCTGGCATCTCATCATCATCAAACCTGACATCTTGACATCAGAACAATGGATATCCAGATGCACTTGGAAAACACTTGGCACTTGTCTTTTGTCTTTTTATCATGTTATTAGTTTTTCAGCGAGATCCCAATAATAGGATTTAGAGAAGCAGCGGCGTATCATGACAATTGACACGCATGATTACTAGTTTCTCGGTGAGGTCATGATTCTGGGATTTAGAAAAACAACGACATATCATGATAAGGGCTCTATTTTATATTTTGGAAATCATGCCACCAGTTTCTCAAGGATGTCTTGGAAACAGGATTTAGAGAAGCAACGACGTTTCATGAATTGTCCTTCTTGTCTTTTTCTTCTTATGGTTGATTATGACAAAAAGACTGGGGCAATCACACTCTTAGTTTGAGTCATGATCATCCTTGTCTATGACTACTTGTCTTATGTGATGGTACGACTTTTCACACCTTGATCTATGTCATATCATGGTGTTTTTTGACCATTACAACAGTCTGCCCAATGATGATTAAGAGCAATAAATATTAAAGTCCTATGGTAAAGTTTTGAAGGATTTGTTCTAGGAACTAACATGCATCTCCTTCGGTCTGGTCATCTTCTCTCATTAGTCTGGTCATCTTCTCTTGTCCATCTCACGATGATATCCTGTGACATACAAAAACATAAGTGCATACATGATCATACAAACATTGCATTAGGTCCATACATACATCATCCATAACATTAAATCATATACATGTCATTGCATATTGCATTCACATTATCATAAACATGACATCCATTCAAGTAAATACATTATGCATATCATTATCACCATCATCACAAAATCAACATAACAGATAAATAAGCATTGCATCATCATGGCATCATATTATAAGAAAGCATCATATAACATACATAATACCATCATCCATCATAAATCAACATCATACATAAGACATCACATCACATATATCATAATGCATAAATCGAATAACATTGCATAACACACATGTAGGCCACATCAAAACTACATCATCATATAATATCATCTCAAAAATATACAATGTCACATGATAGAGTCAACAGATATCCCAAAAATGGAGCTCGCAGGCTCAATGGTCTATACATAATGTGTCATAACATAAAAACAAGTATAGCAATCATGCCCCTAGGGGAGGCTCTCATCATCCCCTCATGGTGAAGAGTGTGGCGGCTGAGGATCTGTGACTGGCACTGGGATAATGGTTGGACCTGTAGCAATCTCTATCTATGCAACCAATGATGGCATCATCTCCGCAGTAATGGACACCTATGATGTCACTGTAGCTTGACTCTGTGATGCTGACGGATCTGTCACTAATGGCTGCCTTTGTACTAATCTCTGCCTTGAACTGGTTGACCCATGACTGTGGCTCGAATGGTGACTCGAGGCATGCCTGTGTGAGTGGTGGGACCTGTGCCCTGATGTGTGCCCTAAGGAGGTGGATCCTCCAACACTGGTGTGACTCCGGCTACCACTGGCACTCCCTGATCTATGACCACTACCTGTCCTCGTCTGTGAGCATGACAGTGTCAGATCTCGTTGCTCAGGAGGAACCTCCTTCTCGTATAAAGTCTTGTACTGCCCATACCTCATGCTCACCCTGGAAAACTCATGAGCAATGTCCCCAGAAGGCCCTGTACATAACGCTGCAAACTCAACACACCACTGAGCTGAGTCTTGCTAACAGATCACTGCCTAATCCCACTCTACTCAAGCTACCTCTAGCTCTACCCGTAGTGCCTTGACCTCTGCTACACTCTCGTCCAGCCTCCTCTGCAGATCCACCACCATCTAGTCTGTCATGGCATCCTGGGGTAATGTCGACGAGGACGGTATCCCCTCCTCTTCCGCCACTATCCTCCATCTGAGAAGTCTCTCAGCCTCATCCATGGCATCATCATCCTCATCATCATCCTCTACGACATCCTCTCCATCGACTCCCTCATCCAGAGGCACATCCACGTCTACATCCTCCTCCTGTCTGGCCTCCTCCTCCTGCCTCGATTGCTCCTCCTCTTGTCTCTCCTCCCCCGCCACATCCTCCTCTTGCCTCGGCTGCTCCTCCTCCTCTCTCTCTCCTTCCTCATCCACCTCTGGGATAGCATCTAGGGCTACTCTCGCCACATGTAGATGCACTCTCCTGCCCTATCTCTGACCATCTCTCCTCCATCTTTTCCCATCTCCTCCATCATCCCCATCATCCCCATCATCCCCACCTCGGCCTCCGTCCCTGCCTCCATCTCACCCTCCATCTTGGCCTCCATCTCTCCCCCTGCCTTTGTCCCTGCCTCCATCCCTCCCTCAGCCTCTGCCCCTATCACCGTCTCTGCCTCCTTGCCTGGCCCTCGACACACGCAGTATGACTGACCTCCTGTCCATAGGTGTTGGCCCATCGGGATCTGTCAGTGGCACTGGTCTATGTGCCTGCCACCATAGGTCATAATCTTCTATGGTCCCAGGATCTGCAATCCCACCTCTCCATCCCCACAGCTGGGCTCCTAGCCCATCGATCTGCTGCTCAGTGAATGCTTCTGGAATCGCTGGCCCCCAAGCTACCTCTCTAGAGGACTGAGCATACTTGTTGTCCCTGCAGGTACACCCTGCTGCTCTCCAAAATGTCTAAGGACACGCGTCGAAAAATACATCTCGATGATTAGCTGGCTTTGCAATGTCCTGCCAATCAGGTACTGATACTGTATACATAGGCTGAGATGGTCCACCTCATCGTCTCACTACTGGCAGTCTCTATACGACCTCCAGATAAATGACACCATCGTATCAATCCGATGCCGCCACAAACCGGTCTCACCCATCCGTGTCTACTATAGCGCACAGGAATAGTAGTATGCATAGGGCATCCCCTCGGCCAACTGTGGTCTTTGAATCGGCAGATGAAATATCGCTATGTGCTCCCAGGCCCAAATCATCATCAGGGTGGTGCCACATGATATACTCTCTTCCCTCTTGTAGACGACCTCGTGCAGTTGGTGGTAGAGTGTGCCCAATAAACAAGGGCCCCATGCATACACTATCCTGTCTCGTCTCATCCCAACTAGGACATCTCCCCAGCCAATAGGGAACCCATGTCCATGACGATCAGGAATCAATATCCCGCCAATAAGTGTCGCCAAGAATGCATCAAAACGAGCATAATGCTCTGTCATAAACTCCCAGCGGATCTCGTATCCCTAGATGTCGAGTCCTGCGCCCTCATCTCGATAGTATGTTGTGAAGGTCTGCTGGCCATGGCGAGGGTCATAGACGATCCACTCTCCTCGGATCGACATGTGTAGAATGCAGTACACATCCTCCAATGTAATGGTCACCTCTCCCGTCGGCAGGTGGAAAGAACATGTCTCTGAATTCCAATGCTCACATAACGCAGTCAACAATCCCCTATTTTCCCAAATAGCGGGCATATAGGTGACATAGAACAAACCCAGTGACATCAATCGTCGCCGCTCTCGCAGGCTGAGTTGATCAGCAAACCAGAAGGTTGTCGGTCTGCTCTCTCGCGTGTATATCGGTGCAAGTTGTCTCTGCACAAAGCCAAACAATGTGACAGTACATTCTAGGCAACTGTCGGTATCATTAAAAGCATTTCAAATTGGAAAAGTATCAAAATCAGCCATAGTCAAGGCTAACGTCAAATGCGTCGCGTTGACTGCAATTGCGTCACAAAATAATGAATGCGTTGTTTCGTACTTCAAATGTGTCGCAACATGGCAATTGCATCATTCGGTTGTTCAAATGCATCGCATCAGAGCACTTGCATCATGATATATGACACTTACGTCATTCCATTCAAATGCGTCGCTTAAACATGTGATTGCAACACAAAATGACGATTGCAGTATTCTAACTTTCGAATGTGGCTCCAAAAGGGGAATGCATCACATTTTTTGGAAAATGCGTCGCAAACCCTTGTCCTACCCTAAACTACCCTTGCACTTGCGTCGCGACGCATCAAATGCGTCGAACGTGAAGTCAAATGCTGCTTACATGCACGCATATGCGTCGCGATGCATTTGTTGTTCGTCCTAAAACCCTACTTTTGGCACGCAAAATGAAGAAATTACAAAGGGGTTTAGGGGTACATACTATTGGCTCTAAGCCCTCTGCCCGCTTGAAAGTCCGCATGATCTCGCCATGGTGCTGTATCACTGGAATCACCATCCTCGCTACAGTCCTTTTCGCTCTGAGCTCTCAAAATTTGCAAAGTGAATAGTGGAAATGAATTGACTTTTACCCCTTTGTCAACCTATTTATAAAGTCAAAATGGAATTTGTCAACTAGGTTATTACTGGAGGCTCATTTGATCAAATTTGACCACCTTGTTGGCTGTCTTAAACATGTCAGAATCTGAAACCGTCTGCGCCATCATTTTTCTGGTCATCAAATTGACTTATCGGGACCCTTTCCAAATTTTTATATCGCCGACCCAAAATTTGAAAAATTTCCTGAGGGGGCATTGATACTCTATACCTTCACTGGGGCATAGCTTTGACTTATTTTTCTTTGTCACAATGTGACACGCTACATTATGACAAAGAGGGGCAAAATGTAGACACTTAAAAATGACCTAGGCTTGCAAGCTCTGTTTTTACCACTTTCGTCCTAGCATAATTATGAAATTTAATTATGTCTTTGGTCCACATTCGACTATTAATTAAATAATTCATAATTGTTTAATTAATTCATGTCCTTTTATTCTTCATGATTATTAAATAAATAAATTCTATTTATTTATTAAATACGTCATTAATTGTCTAAGTCTTCCCCTAATTAAATAAATTTCTAAATTTATTTAATTACCTTTCTTCATTTATTTCTTCCTCGATTAAAATAAATAAATTTTATTTATTTATTTAATATGTCACTAATCCTCATAATTAAAATGAATTTATTAATTTATTTAATTATTAATCTTTTAAATAATTATCTTTAATTATTTAATTGCCAAATTTAATATTTCTCTCATTTTAAATAAATGAAATTATTTAAAATGATTTCACATTCTTAATCTTCATTTTAGTAAATAATCTGAAAATTGATTATTTATTATTTCACAAAATCCATATTTTGAATTAATTTAATTCAAAATGGTAATATTCCTCCAAAAAAATCAAGTAGTCAGGAAGATTCTTGATTTTCCAAATCTGATCTTCAGTTCAGCCCTTATCTTCTTCATTTTTTGAATCTCACAAATCAGGCAGTCTTTATCTTCTTGATTTTCAAAAATCTTGATTTTCTAATTAATTATCTCATTTATTCTCCACCACCGATTCAATCTTCTTAGATGACATCTCGATCGCTCTTTTAAGGATTTTGCCCTAACCCTAATTAGGGATTATCAGATTTAATCTCATCCTCTAATTTTAGGTCTCTGCCGAAAGTCAATCTCGTCCGCCCATTCAAAATGGCATTTTTTATAAAATGCTATTTTGCTCTCATTTTTAGATAACTTACTTACACACTTAGGCATTTTACAGAAATTGTAGCATTTATTGTCATATTCCATTAAGTTTTGGCATATTTAGGCATAGGCATTTTTAATCATTTTATCATAGGCATAGGCATAGAATTTAATTAAATCCTTCAAAGCTTGTGTAGGACTTAGGCTTTTATTTTTAGATTGCTCACACATTCAGTCTGAGGGCAACACGACAATCAACAATTTAGAAGGTGCTACAAAGAGGAATCATGGAAGCTTTAGCAATTATCTAGTATACTTGTTTCATTTATTTTAGTTTCCATTGTACTTTGTAGTTCTTTGGGTTTTAGTCTTTGATGATTTGCTAACATCTAATCTAACCTAAATTTAACCCTTAGTTATAGTTACACTTTAGGATGTTTGATGCATCCTTAGGATTCCCCTCCATGATGAGATTATAGAGTATAATGTAGATCGGGGCACAACGATGATGACTAGGATGCTCAGAGAGGAGTAACTTATAGTTATAGATGGGTAGATTGATTTGATTCCCTACATCAAGGAGGTGCATGAAATGACCATTATACTTGCAAGAATGATCATAGGTCCATTAATTCCTGATAGGTGCTCTTGATGGTTTCCCATTAAATGGGGGATTTTCATAGAGAGAATGATGATTGAGTGGACCAAGTACACCTAGGGGCCATGTGTGTTCATGCATTTATACCATGATATGTACTAGGTGTGCTATAGAGGAGACACCAACATTTTTTTAGGCATCAACCTATTACATATTTGGGCATGAAAGAGGATCATAGTTACATAGCCTCTCGGTATCGATGACAGGGATCCTATGACCCTTTCGTTTACTAGTATCATGATTACCTTCACTATAAGTATCCTGATAGACTTAAGTAGTAGAGGGAAATTTTTGATGACATGACAAAGTTTGTTTGGAGACCTTGGTTAGGATGTGAGGCATGGGATTATGACTATGCTCATTTGACATACTGTTGATAAACCCAATGGTTGATCATGCATTCTGATCACATTCTAGAGAGATATCTACTAGATAGGGTTCACCACCAGTTTGATGATAGAAATTTTATTCCAGATCAAGGGTACCATGCACAATATGCATCAAATACTAGAGAGGTGGTTGCATGGGGGCCCACAACATCTTCCAAGGAAACTAGCATAGAGTTTCACCAACTATCACAAGTTGGATCCAAGGATGGATGGTAGGTCCAGATGATCCAGGCACTACCTAGGACTATGACACATGGTGGGCCCACAGGAGGCCACTGAGATTCACCCTCCCTCCAAGAGGTGTTCCAAGACCTTTTAGTGGGAGGAGGCAAGGAGGTGCAATTGGCAATTGTGAGGCTAGATAGAGATTAAGAGTGGTTGCAGAGAAACAACATGTAGCACAGGTACCTTAGGTGCAACAACATGATGGTTTCCAAGATGGACAATAGGATGGACATGGAGATGGTCATCAAGACTAGCAAATCAGATAGGTACCATTCCCACCACTAGACGAACAAGGAGACTTGGTAGCCAAGCTAACACATATGATGGTCGAGAGAGATCAGTCCATAGCAGGCAGGGATTCCAAGGATGCAGAGAGAGACACAAATATAGCATGTAGATAGGATGCAAATGCACATATTGTAGTCCTTACAACTGAGTGGTATCAAGCTCACAAAGAGAGGGGTGTTGTTATAGCTGAGAGAGACATCGATCAAATCCACCAAGTGAAAATCAAGATCTCACAAGCTTCCACCATTCCTATGGATAGGTATATGAGGGAGAGGGATGCCTAGATGGAGAAGAGGATGTACTATAAGAATCTTTACGAGGCTACAATTCCTAGGTCATAGAGATAACCTAGGTTTGGTGTGAGGAGCACTACCACAATAGAGTCGAGAAATTTAGGGGGTGCCTCTATGAGCAAGCCTTTAGATCAGCCACATTGACATATCTTATAGCCCCATAGGTCACCAACACATAACCAACATATCCAATAGTCCCCAGCCCAAGATGATCATGAGAGACCCCTGCTAGATAAAGAGGTGAAGGGTTGAGATCCTTTTACATCATTTCATGATATAGATACTTTGTAGACATTATTTATATGATGTATATACATTCATCAGCCATTGGGCCTCATATATATATGTATATTTTGTATTCATTGATTGCATCACACATGTTATGATGATGATGTACTATGGAATTTTCATTTTTGATGATATATGAGATGAGACCATTTTTTATGTGCATATATTATGTATGATTCGTATGATGTTTATGATTATGAGATGCATTGATGTGATGGTTATTTATGATTTAATACACATATGTGTGATGTAGATCATCTACAAAAACCCACAAACCATCAAGGGTTCTTCAGACCCAAACCACAACTAAGAAAATCAATTAGCAAATCCATCAAAAACTCCCTTATCCATTCACCAAAATCCATCAATTTCACTTGAAATTTTAAGGCTACCAATAAGCCAAATCACCACATCAACATTCCACATAGTTCAACCACCAAAACAACATATTTTGCTTCCTAAACATTGAGACATATTTACCAACATCATTTAAGTAGATTCAAATCAAATTCCATCACTCAAATCACTATTTTAACATATTTCCACTTTTTATCCAGTCATGGCACTATTTGTCTATTAGGTCTCCACACTCTAAATCGGGTGTTTCTCCCATACCATATTGAATCATCCCAAAATATTTGCACATTCAGGAACCCATTATTTTCAAATTAAACATATCAAAATATTTGATGCAGTTGTTTTGAAAAGTTTACCAAAACAATTGACTGTCCGCTGGAAAGTGCCTCAAATTAGGCCAAAATTACAAAGGAAGTTCCTTTCAAACAACTCCAAAACATTTATTAACCCAAAAGAGTATTAGATCACATCAATTAACCACCAAATCTTCCATTAGTCTCAAAGAAACCATTCACTATTGCATCAAATATAGAAACCCTCATTCAAGCATAATTTTGAATCAAGCAACCAAGGGTTTATTGAAAATACCCTTTACAAACCGCATTATACCTTGACACCACTTCCAACACGTGATAATATGTTTTCACATATAGAGTAAACCATTTACCAAACCCCTTGATTGCATATTCAACCATTTCTAACTTTGAGCCAACCATTTCATGAAGGAAATTCAGATTTTGCACAATTTACAGACCTTGGGAATCATTTAATCTACCCAAGACCATGTCTTCGAGCTCTGCAACTTTGAGATCACTTAAAATACATATCCAACTATCTTCTTACCATTTTTCAAGAGATTTCATTGGTTAAATTTGGAGAAACATAATTTTCTTTACCACTAGTTACACTAAATCAGGTTTATGACAGATTTTAGTAAACTTGCAATAGCTTCCTCAAAACTAAATGAAAACAAATGCAATAAAAATAAAAATGAATTACACTCATAGGTGCATCAATACCCAATGATTTCCCCTCAAAAATTAGGCTGTAATTGTCCGTACAACAACCTGAAAACATGTTTTACCAGTTTGAAATACAAAAAATGCAAAGTTTTAAGCATGCATAGAGGTTTCTAAATGATTTTCTTCTTATTCAAAATTCCCCTCTCTGCTTGAAAACGATGTAAAATTCCTTTTTGAAGGATTTTAATCTTCCCCAATCGACTAAACCTTCTATTTTCCCACTTGAATCTTCATATTCTTTGATTTTTTGCTTTTTTGCATTTTTTACATAATTGACGACTTTGCAAAATTTTCAAGTTTTGCATTTTCTATTATTTTGACCACCTAGAGACCTATAAAAGACTCAAATACATTGGAATTGACCTTACATGACACTTTTACATTGCTTTAGACTTGAAAAATCAAATTTTACAATTTTTCCTTTTGAAGTCATTCAATGAACAAGGTGCACCTTCACCAATGTGATTATCTTTTTCTTTGTATTTTCTGATATTGCCATGATATGCAAAATGTATGGGTATATGATATGTGATGATATGATATGGAATGTATAGATGATATGTTAGGCTGATAAGTTTCTAGATGGAGGATTCATGTGGTACTAATGATATTATGAAGCAAGATTTGGGGGATGTTAGTTAGAAGAATTGATTAGAGAGATTAGAAGATAGAGGAAATTGATGATGTATGATCTAGTTGATGAAAATCCATATGTTATGATAAATGAATGAATGAATAATGAATGATAATTGATGTATGAAAATGTGATGAACATGGTTTTTCTTTTTTGGGAGAAACTAATGATTATCAATCCTTATTAATGTAGAAAATAGACATAATGCACCAAGGTATGAAGAACTAAGGTAGCTTTGTATCTATTGTGTGGACTTTGACTCTGCAAATAGATAGGAGTATTCTTGTTTATACTTGACATACAAAAACCTTGTTATGTAATGTGAGAGAATAAAGCCATCAAAGTAAGAAGACTAATAGAAAAAAAGTATGAAGAACTTGATATGCACTAGCCGTTGTATTACTTGAGACTATCCCTACACACATAAGGCAAGTATTCTCGATGGTCGTATTACAAGAACATCCAAACAAACACGACATACACAATCAATAATAGAAAAGATAAAAGATTAAAATAGACGAAAAAAGTTGTCATATTACTTGCCAAGGATCTTTGTAGTTTAGGGATATTATCCATTGATTATTCCTATTGTAGGAATGATATATCCATTAAGGCTCACCCTAGAATGTTAATGTTTTCAATGATGATACCGATAGATAAGGAAATTGATACTTAGGGTTTGTATTGGTCGATAATGATCAAGTTTTCACAATTCTTGCTTGAATGTTTTTGATTTCAATAGCTGCTATGTTTTGTTTGATTGCATTATCAAAGGATGAGGGCAATGATTATTTTATTATGGATGGATAGTTTATTAAAGATAGGCGATGACATAATTTTTGAGATCTTTTTGAATGTTTACATTGTTTTGAGATTGTTTGAGGTTGTTTTTATTGTTTTGATGGTATTCTATTTTTTTTGGTATTTTTTAAACCCAGTGAGGGGGACCTAAAGGGACCGACCTAATTCCTTAGGGGCTCATTGATGATAGCCTTGCCTATGTACATGCAAAGACAATGTAGTTTGATTATTGGAATGGGCTATTAGCTCATACATAGATGGCTAATAAATTTTTTTATGTTTTTAACATTTTATGAATGTTTTTGGATTTTAAATAGTTATTTGGATGTTTTTAATTTTGAAGAACTGGATGTTTTGAAATTTTTAAAGATTATCTAGATGTTTTTTGTTTTTTTCAAGATTTATGTGACTTGATATATGAAAAAGGATCCAATCCATCTACCAAGTTCAAGAAGATTCCCCTAGCTAGGTACGAGATTACCATTATTATGGATAAATGGGGTGATGTGGATAGAGGATGGTCATAGTGCAACAAGGTCAGACACTTGTCAAGTGATCAAGCCATGGTTGGATGAACATTTATTTGGAATGGATGAAGGCATGATTGTGATAATGGATGAATAGAATGGAAACGATGTTTTGGATCACAAAGTGAGCTAGAGGATATATATTAGGGTTTATTTCAAAGCAAGATGTAAGTATCTACCCCTAGTGTCTAGCAATATGTGAAATGTTATGAGTGGATGCATGGATGAAGGGAATGATGTGTAAATAATTCCAAGGACTATCCCTTAATAAGATAACATGTTCGGATATAGGATGGTCATTAGGATAATGCTAAATAGCTTAGATATAGTGATAGATTGCTTGGACAATGCATGATAGGTTAGATGTAGGTGATAGTATTGCATGAGATAGGATATTATCTATAGGAATGACCATGCCAAGATTTATAACAAAAGTAAGTTTTAAGTATACCCCTAATCCTTTTCAAGATTAAGATGGATATGGGAAATGGATAAAAATGGATTATATAGATGGATCGTGGATTTATTATGGATGAGGTGAATGAGATAAGATACTTCCTCCTGGAATGATACACGTAGATGCTCACTTCTACACATGATGCTTGTTTGCTAGGTTTTCATCATGGTACTTGCCCAAATCAGCACCAAAGTGGTTTTCACTAGAGGATGATTTTTCTCTTTACTATTTTTCTTGATTTTATGTTTCTTGAATGTTTTATTCTAAACCACCTAGTGGTGCTGATGTAGATGCCGCTATCACGATGTGCCAACGATATCCTGCTTGAAGGATTTGTCTTGCCAAGATATGGGCACTAGAATATAAATCTTGAATGTTCATGTCTTCATTAATACTAGGATTAACCTTATCTAGATACAAACATCAAAATAGAGTTCCCTTAGATTCCTTATGATAAAGATTTTTTGCCAAGACAAGGTTAATGTGAGATTTGGGTATTCTTGGTTTTGAAGTAGATAGAAAATTTTGATGAGGGATATAAGATTTAGGTAGATTGGTCGAAGGTTTGGATAGTGGATCTTTGACTCTCCAAATATAGGATGATGAGCAAGGAAAGGTAGATATGGGGTTTTGATTGGATTTAGGACCAATTTTTTCATATACTTTGTATGTCGCTACTAAAGCTTTGTTTTAAATTGAAGAATAATTTTGATGGATGGAAGTCCCTTTTTATTTTTCCCATAGTTTCTTTGAATAATGGAGTTTGATAAGTATTATTTTCTTTGTTTTTCTTTGGAACCCATTTGAACTTCACACATTTATTTTGGTTTGTCAATTTATTAGCGTTGATGATATGCTCTTTTCCTATGTGTGGATTTTTTTCTTGTTGGTCCCAATATAAAGATGGAAAGATGTAAGGATGATGATTCATGACATGGATGGTTGAAGTGCTAGCAAAAATTTTACCATAAGGACCCTTCATGACTCCCATGTTGATGTTTGTGTTAGATAGAGTTTCCCCTAGTATCATAGAGGTATCATTGATATGATTAGTTTCTTTGATTGTTGAAAAAATGATACCTTGATTCTTAGGATTGTCAATTTTGTGTATAGGTTCTAAGATACCCCTATTTATGTAGGTCTAATAATTCTCTTTGATAAAGCATTCATTGAAAAATTACAACTAAGTATGATTTGTCTTGAAAATAAGACGTCTCTTCTTCTATGCTCTGGTAGGAATCTTCAAAGGTAGTAGTGGAAGCACTGGATTCTGATTGTTCTTCAGAAGATGTTAGTGATTCAAAGCCTAAGAATAAATTTTATTTATGATCCCTTTCTTGATTGTCATCATGAGGTTCAAAGAATGATGTCACTATTTGATGTTTTGCAAAAATGTCAAGAGTATGAGGCTTTGTTTTAAAATAAGATCATTTATGTGTCCTGTGGAAGGAAGTATCTCATGGGTAGATGTAGGAGTGCTTATGGTAGGGATATGATCATGTTTTGTAAAATCCTACATTGACTCAAAAATCCTCATTAGGTCATGATAGTATTTTGGGGAAGTTATGGACTCTTCATCTTGACTTATTTAGAGTGACTATCACTAACGGATTAGAAAATACTATATAGATCATGGAAATGATTTGGAGATATGGATTCTTGACCATGATTAATTTTAGAGTTATCTTCATTGTGCTTTGGATTATTTTATTGACATGGATTGATTTCAAAGAATGGATCACTTGTAAAATGCTTTTGAGTGCTTTTAACATAAAGATGTATAGGTGATAGCTCTTGTCTTAGATTTTTTTCCTTAGGTATGAGAAACAATATACATGGTAATAGTGGGTAAATAATTTCTTGATCATTAAATAGATTTGAATTAAGTGTTTGACTAATTTGATATGTATCTATTAGGGTAGTCCTTGGAAGGAAGATGGAAAGCTTTCATTGTTTAATAGATGACTTGGTATATTTTGAGATGGTGGAAGACTTAAGGATGATGGATTGGAATCTTTTTATGGGAAATTTTCTCCAATATGTTCTACCATGAGGTTGAATGATGCTAATATGTCATGAAATGGATCATTGTTAGACATTGATGAGTTATCTTGATCATGCTTTGAAAAAGTATCTATGTCTCTAGCTCATTATGTGAGGCATAAAAAAATGTTAAAATGATTATTGGTGGATGGGATTTGAAGGTTATCCTCAACATTGGTTGTACCTTGATCAATAATGCCTTGTATAAGGTTCTTAAGTTTTATGCAAGATGACGTTTCATGACCTTTTGTTCCATGGTATTCACAATAAGCATTTTCATTGTACCATAAGGGTTTGAAACAAAGTTTAAAATCATCTTGTGACTTTGGAAGTTTGACGAAATTAGATTGAACCAACTTCTTTAACATGAACTTGATTGGCTCCCCTAAAGGAGTGTACTCACGTTTGGTGTTATTTTTGGATTGGGATGTGTTCATTAATGGATTTGATAGATTTGAGTTTTGAGATTGATTAAAATATGACCTATGACAATGTATTTCAAAGTCTTGATTAGGGACACCCATAGTTGCTATGTTGTTGTAGCTAGTAGCATATTTTGACTTCATGGGTGTTATGAAAGTCCCAATAGACCGTAAAGGATGGAAAGATCTAAATGTATGATGTTTGGATTTTGGGTTTTAGTTTCAAAGTGGATTTCAAAGGATGTGTAGATTAATATTTTGGAAAATAGAATGATTTTCAAGTTGATATGGGATTGAATGATGTTCAAGTTGATTTTGGATTGCATGGTTAACCTCTCGAAAAAATGGATAACAAAGGTTGATTTATGCTAGTTTCTAAAGTTGTTGATGAATAATTTGGTCGATGTCTTTGTTTGGACTAGAATCATGAACCTAAACAAAGAGGGATGATAGTGATGATTTGTAGACCCAAAAGAAATATAGTTCTTCTAAGTTGACAAGTTCACAAGATATGGAAAGATGATATTGAAAAGTACTAGAAAAGGTTGATAGGTTTGATATGGTTGATGTCCAAAAAGGATGTTTGATCTAAAAGGATGTTAATGATGGTCTCAAAAGACTGATGTTGATTAGGTTTTTCTGATGTTTGAAAAAGGTTTTGATGTTTTGATCCAAAAAAAAAATGTTGGCATTTCCTATCAAAATCTAGTTGAAGTATAGTTATGATGTTTGAAAGTAAAGATCCAATGTGATAGATGTTTTGATGGCAGGACCAAGAATTATGATAGTTTCCATTTCAAAAAAATTATAGTTCTGAGAAAGTTTAGGTTACTAACAAACATGATAGTTATGATAAATGAAACTACTATTTTTTGGAAAATATGACAAAGCACTAAGTAGAGGAGACAAGATGTAGAGAAAAGGAAACTAGATGCAAAGTCAAATGTGACAGAGTGTAGCCAAAAGCGATACTATGTAGGTTTTAGTCTGGAAAAACAGAGTAATTGCAAAAGTGAAAATTTTAATAGAGGTGACAATATGCTGAGCAAAGGCAATCAGATGCAAATATAACATGATAGAATGCTAAGAAAATGTGATAAAATTTGCAAATGTGACTCGGTTTTTTAGCAAATGCGGTTTTTGTATCTATGTCTAAAAGTTCTTGCAAGTTTGATGGAATTTGATAGGATTTTCAAGTTTAAGTGTTTGTTTTTGGTAGTAGGTGATATGAAAAAAAAACATGATAAATCAAGATTGAATTTAATTGAATGATAGAACCAAATAAGTACAACCTATGTTTAGTACTAGGTGTGTAAATTTAAGTAGGCCCACCTCCCATTTAAGGGGTAAATACTCAAAAAGATTAAGTAGTGAATTAATTCAAAACCATTTCCCACAAAGGCAGATAGTAGATATTTGGTGACAAAGGATCATCGAAAGATGTCACAAGCGCACCTTCTTTTACTTCTTAGGAAGCTATTTATAGCAACACAAAAAATTTCTATCTCAACCTAAGAGAGTACATGGTGAGTAGCTTCAGGGTACGATCCACATCCCTTGCACCACTTAAAATATGTTCGAAAGGTCTTAGGCTTCTAATACAAATTGGTTCTTAGTGGGTAGATCATTGGTAAACATTGTACCTCTCAAACATCACCTTGAGAAATAAAAAAACCATAGTCCCTAACACAAGTCTAGAGCGCTACATGCAAGAAATCAACCTACAATTTTTTCTTGTAAGGAAGCTAAGGTATTGGAAAAACTTCCTACACTAATATTGAGAGGAGAATAATGCAAAAAATTTATAGATCTTTAACAGTTATAGAAAATTAAACCAAAAAATACATAAACATCATGAATACCACAACACAGTGATTTACGTGGGGAAAACCCTTTCAAGAGAAAAACCCCACACTCCAAAAGCAACCCAAAATATTATTCAGAAATCAAAATGATTACAATATACTTGCATAGCAAGATTATCATAGGAGTATCACCACCAAAGATCAAGAGACAAAACAACTATTATCAGACTCCCAGAAAACATCACTCTACTATAGCTGTAATAAACCACCCTCATAAAATAGGGTTACATTCTAGGGCAAGAAAGGACAACAAAATATCTGCCAATAGATCTAAAACCTAATAAAAAATGGTCTAGATTTATAATATATCATTATTTAATGTATGTCGGCCATTTAGGATTTTTTCTTAACACACTCACATTTAGCTCTATGCCACCAATGTATACACCTATCGATGTAACTAGGAAATATATATAATTGCAAGGTTGAGACACATTTTCCCAACAAATCTCCCACTTGTTGAACACCTTGCAAGAGCAATGCGAGGGTTTAAACATCATATCTTTAATTGCTAGGGTCCGAAAGGCCCATAGTCTCTGAACACCATCTGAACTTCTCTATGCTCACAGGCTTAGTTAAAGAATAAAAAAAATCATCAAAGTCTCTACCTTAATCGGCTTCACCCTACCATCTTTGACCATATCTTTGATAAAATGATACTGTACATCAATGTGCTTGGTCTTGGCATGAAATGTCAAGTTCATGGCTAGACATATCACACTCTAACTGTCACAATAAATTGTCACTAAACCTTGTTTTATTCCAATATTTGAACACATTATTTTAAGCCAAATGGCTTCTTTACAAGCATGAGTAGCTTCCCTATACTCTACTTCAATAGTGGAAAAAGCAACCACAACCTGTTGCTTACTCATCCAACTAATCACACCACCAAATAAAGTAAACACATAAGAACTGGTGGATCATCTGCTATCAACATCACTTGCCTAGTTTGAATCCACATAACCATTAATATAAAGGGAAATATCATCTTGAGTAATATTACTATGATAACAAGAGGAATAATATAAGGTACCACACAAATATTTAAAGACTCTTTTAACTACATCCTAATGAACTTTACTAGGATTAGACATATATCTAGAAATAAATCACATTGCTTGGGCAATGTCTGGTCTTGTATAAACCATAGAATACATAAACTTGTAACTGCACTTTGGCAAGGCACTTTTCTCATGTCTTCCATCTCTGATGGAGATTTTGGATAATATGAAATAGATAACTTTGTTCCAACTGAAAAGGGAACACAAAATGGTCTATAGTCCTATATGTTAAATCTTTGTAAAATTGAATTGACATACTTACTTTGGCTAAGCCATAGCTTTCTATTTACTCTATCTTTTAATTTCCATCCCAAGAATGTGTCTAGATGCACCAAGATCTTTCATTTCAAATATAGTAGCAAGTTGAGATTTCAATTTTGAAATCATACCTTCCCTTTGCCAATAAATAATATATCATCAACATATAATACAATAAATAGGAAACGATCACAATTAGTTTTATAATAAACACAATGATCTGATTTAGAATGCTCAAATCCCAAATTCAACACACATGTATCAAATTTTTGGTACCACATCCTAGGACTTTGTTTTAATCCATACAAAAATTTCTTCAATTTGCAAACCAACTTACTTTTACCTTTCACCACGTAGTGCTATGGTTGTGTCATATAAATATCCTCCTCCAAATCAACATGAAGGAAAGCAATTTTTACATCCATTTTCTCAACCTCTAAATCATAAGTAGAAAAAATAGAAAGCAAAAATCTAATGGATGTCATTTTTGCAACAAGAGAAAATATCTCACCATAATCAACACCCTCAACTTGAGAGTAACCCTTTGCAACCAACATTTCTTTATACTTGTCAATACCTCCATCTAAACCAATATTTTTCTTGAACACCCATTTGCAACCAATAGGTTTTTGTCCTTCAGGAAATGGTATTAGATCCCATGTATCATTCTTTTTCAAAGATTTCATTTCTTCATCCATAACAATCTTCCAAGATTCTGCATCATTCATACCTAGTGCTTCTTCTAGAGATTTGGGTTCATCCATGTTAGTATTCAAAGAAAAAATACATATCCAATCATCAAGTGAATACCTTTCAAGTGGTTTTTTATGTCTTTTAGACCTACGAACAAGATGAGTTGGAGGTTATTCCTCCTCTTCTAAAGATTCAAAGCTAGATGAGCTCTCCTCAACTTCTTCTCTATCCAGGTGCCTCGATTCAACTTTCCTAGGTGTAGAAGGAAATTGATTCACATCTTCCTGCTTAATTTTTTCTGGCTATAATGTAATAGAGGAATGCTTAGTTTCTCTAAAAATCACACTTCTACTATATATTACCTTTTGTGCAATAGGATCCCAAAGCTTGTATACTTTCACACCATAACTAAATCCGATGAAGATACATTTCACAGCCTTGTTCTCTAACTTTGTTCGCTTCTCCTTTGGCACATGTGCACATACCTTATGTGAACCCTAAATCTGCATACTTCAAATAATGACCACCATTAGTTTAGTTATTCAATTTAAAATAAGCAAACCCAACATTCCTATGAAATATTCAATCATGTTAAAATATACAAACTAGATAAATAGAACAAAAACAACTAAATGAAAGCACATGAAAACATGATCAAACCCTATCCCATAGTGGATTGGTGCTACTTTGATGTGGAAAGTAGCCCTTTCCCAATCCTTGATAAGCTCTCAGATGAAATGATGAACAAGATGCAAGATGATGAGTGATCAAGATGAAAAGGCTTGAGATTGTGTATAAAGTTGTATCCAAAATCAATAGAAGAATCCTCCATTTATAAGAATGAAGGATGGAAGAATGTAAAACATGAAGGATGTGGGATAAAACATCAACAAATGGCCAAATTCCACTTGTCATCATGTGAGTGGAGGAAGGTTGATCACATTTTGATGAATGTGCATATAAATGCTATTAGGTGGATATTTGAAAATCATGAAATGACATGTTAGAGGGAAAAATAATGAATTAAATGCCACTTGTCTCAATGCACAAGGACATGTAAGAGGGAATGAATGTCTTGTTGGAAGGAAAAATCCACTTGGAGGTATTTTCAAATTTGGAAGAATATTCCCCTAAAGATGCCAAGTGAAAGAAAATAGGGATTTAATAAATCAATTAAATGTATTTTCATGTGCAAGTGGAAAAATCTAGAGGAATTGGATGATTAAGATTAAATTAATCAAGATTTAATTAATTTAATGAGGGATTAGATGATGTGAAAATTTGATTTATATTTCTGGGTTGATTTAAATCAAAGTTGAAGAGAATATGATTTAGATTTAATTAAATAAAAGGATTTTGATTTATTTAATTAAAGAGGATGATGTTAGATTAAATTAAACAAGGTTTAATTTATTTAATTTAATGAGATGACTTTAGAGATTTAATCAAATAAAATGAATTATTTAATTAAATAGAGACTAGAGGATTAATTAACATTGATTTATTTAATTAATCAAAGAGAATGACTTAGTTAATCATCAATGTTAGTATGATGTGCAACAACTCTTTTTCGCTTAGCAGGACAAACTTATACAGGGTAGGGAGCACATGATGATAGAGAGATACTTGTCAGGCAGGAGATAGTTCGGGGAGCCTCAGGACAGACCCAATGACTAGTATGTGGTGATATTTGCACGTACTACAAGGGAGACCTCATGGGTTTGCTACATATCTGCAGCCAAGGTGGTATAGAGTTTCATGTAGCTGGTGGCCAGGCCATGGCCATACGATCGAGGTCAAGCCAATGCAAGTACTACTCAGGCCTACAGAGATTGGTTTTGACCACCTCTCAGATTTACAGTGCTAGGGACACCATCAACACGACGCAGGGCCAGAGGCAGAGGAGAAAAATGAGGTTGGGGCTAAGGAGGCCGAGGGGACAAAGATGAAGATGGGGAACGAGCAGGAGATGGGCCACCTCATTAGCCAGATCAGGGCAGGGTTCCATAGGATCAACAACTTGATCAACAACCAAATCAACAGAGGCATGATTAGGATCAGAGGAGATAGGAGTAGGAACAAGGGAGGCAAGACATTCAGGTGGACCAGCCATCACAAAGAGATTAGGGACCTCCACTATCACCTGTTCAGGGGGATGCCCAGATACAATAGTTATAGGCTCAGGTGGCAGGGCTACATGGACAAGTTGTTGCCTTGACGACAGAGAGAGACTAGCTATGACAAGAGAGAGATCAAGCTATCCAACAAAGGTAGGATGCAGAGCTTAGGGAAGCTCAGGAGATGGGTCACCATCAACAGCTTGAGAGCATGTCTGCCTCTTCCTCCTAGAGTTCAGTGTCCTTACGAGCATACAAGGAGGCGGTTAGAGAGGCCGACTATCACAAGGTTCATTATCATCAGGTCATGCCCCGAGCATCCTGGGTCCCAGAATTTTCACAACAGATAGGTTACAGAGCCCCTAAGGATCACAGAGAGAGACAACCTGGCGAGGGTGAGGGAAGCCAACAGGGTTAGCCAATTTTTTGATCAAATACATGATTCTTTTTGCGCCCCATGGGCTCATTTTTTATAGCCCCATGGGCACTTGTACCTTATGTATTTGATACACACTTGATCCAAATTTTGTATCATGATAGTCTATTATTTGATGATATATATGAGATGAGATGATTTTGATCCGATGTATGGTGTCCTATTCTATTTTATGCATTATGGATGGATTTTACTTTCTATATGTGATGGTTTACATGCAATGCAATGATGTTATGTGATGCAATGATTTATGGATGCATTTATTTTTCACTACCTTTCTCTATGAACTTTTTATGATGATGTATGCAAAATGTTATGATATGAAAATGCTTAGACTAAAAAATCTATATTGTGCACTTAATGGATGATGATGAGACGTATGGGATGTAATCTTTTTCTTTTTAGTACTTTTCTGATATATGATATGACGATGCACTTATGATTTTATGATGATGATACGATGTAGTGATATATTTAATGACATATGGAATGATGAATGATGCTTATGATGCTTATGTTATGATAATGAAAATGGATGATATGTATGCGTATGATGTGATGGATGTTAATGTTGCCTATGTATATGATCTTTATGATTTATGTAATGGATGTATATGTATGATTTATGAGATGCTTAGAATAACCAATCTATATTATGAAATGATGCCAATGTAATGAAGGTGATATGATAAATGCTTGTTATATGATTTGGTATTCATTATGCAATATACTGACGGTTTATGGATGCAGGATGGATGCACTGGAGATAATGATTTGCGATTAACTATCATGGTACCATGTTATCATGGAAAAAGGGATAGAAGAAAGTAAGAAACTCCAACAAGTCACGAGATGATGATGATGATTCTTATCGAGGAGTTGGGATTTTAAAAGGGCCAATTACCTTATGTTTGATAACACATGTAGGTATGATACATCAAGGTATAAAGAACCAGGATGGCATTGCACCTAGTGTGATGGATTTTGACTTGACAATAATATAGGAGTATCCCTGTTCACACCTGACATATGGAACCTTATTTAAAATGTAGTTCAAATATTCTAAACATCTCAGACCAAAACATAGAAAGGCAAGCCTTCCTATGTGGTCAACAAGATATCTAAAACACCTTCCCTACACCCAAACAAAACACGCATGACCAAGTTATATTACAAGAATATCCACTAACTCATTTGACTGCAAAATATGACGAAACTTTCCAATGAAAGACGTACAATTAGATGAATTGTCAGGTACATGTGTACTTTTCAATTTTTTAAAAAAATTGTGCCCGACATTCATCGAAATTTCGACAATCCTGATGTTTCATCGATATTTCGACAAAAAAACAGGATCGTCTAAATTTTGATGAGTGTTTTTCAATATTAAAATTAAAAAACTCCCACATTCAAAATAAAGACGGTTTTTCAAGAATATTAAAATTAACTCCTAAATGGACCATGAATAATGAAATTGACCTATGTACTAACAATTTAAACATATTTGACTTTTAACTCTATAATGAACCATATCCCAAGATAAAATTATTTATAAAATTCTTGTAAAAACTAACCCATGAAGATAAAATTAAACATATTTCTTATCATTCTTTATGTCAACAATAATTGGTGCACATATACCACTAAAATTATTGATAAAATTCTTGTAAAAACTAACCGATGAAGATATATACTTTATAAATGTTTTTGGCCATTCAAAAATAAATTTGATTTTCTTAGGATCCATCTTCAGATCATTAGGAAAAATAACAAAACCTATAAAACTAGTTGTTTCTTCATAATACTATATTTCCTCAAATTCATCAACATTTTTTTTCTTTCAACCTTTGTAGTACTAATCTAATATACTCTAGATAGATTTTTCTAAAAATTATAATATCATCTATGCATACAAGGAAAAATTTATCAAGATGTAGTTTCAATACTTCATTTATTAGCCTCATAAAAGTACTAGGTACATTAGTCAATGTGAAGGCATAATCAACCATTCTTATAAACCTTATTTTATCTAAAAATTTTATGTTCCACTCAACTCCTTATCTAATCTTTATTTGTTGACATCCTCTTTTCAAATCTATCTTGTTGAAATATTTTGTGCCACATTAACAATCCATAAGATCATTCATCCCTTGTAAAGGAAATTTGTACTTGATAGTAATTTTTTTTATAGCTCTATAATTTTTACACATTCTCTATGCCCCTCCTTTCTTTGGTGCTAGAATTGGTAGTATTGCACATGGAATGAAACTTTATTTTACAATCAATCCTTCAACAATTATGCAAATTGCTAGTTCAATTCTTCATTTTTAGTTGGTGTCAGCCTATGTGTTGCTTATTAGGTAAACTTTCTCCTTAAATTAGATATGACTTCTCTAGTGAAAATATTTCTAAAAAATTATTAAAAATAATATCAATATACTATGTCAACAAGTTAGAAAATGAGGATGTACTCTTGCATTTTCTTCTCCCACTTTTGTGTCATCTTCTTTTCTAGTAAAATAAAAAATGAATTATTTTATTTCTTCACATTCTTAGGAATTTCATGAAATTTACTAACATTACTCTTGCAATATCATTCATTCATTCACCACCCTCTTTGAATGGTAGAAGTCCATGTTTCACTTTATATTTTGTAAATCTATAAGTATTTTCCCTTCCATCATGTATATGTTTCCTATGAAACTTCCATGGTCCACCCAAAAAAATATGACAAACATCTATTGGTATAATGTCACAAAAAACCTCATCTCCATATACTCCATTTTAAATTTCATGATGTTGTTCACTAACCAAAATTCTATGATCATTTTTTAACCAAGATACTCTATATGAATTAGGATGATCTAGCATTTTCAAATTAATTTCTTCGCCATTTTACTTGAAACTTAATTGTTAAAACAATCACTATTAAATTTACCAAATTTACATAGAGTTCTAACTAAGAAATTATTTGTAATAGTTCTTTTAGACCTTTACAAGACTAGAAAAAATATTTATAGCAAGAATGATTCTCCTTTTTCTAGCATACTTGTTTAAGTTATTAGAAGAAACTTCTTCATCAAGATGTGATGATCTTGTGGTTCTCTTAGAACTTCTTTAATATTCTCCTTGTGACTAACTACACAAATAATCCATGACCTTTACCTCCACACTTAAAAAAGTGGTTCCTCTAGATTACCTTCCACCACTTATTCCATATCTACCTCAACCTCTTTTATAGTTATATTTTTTATTGCATTAACTTTATATACTTTCTTTTTTTTTAGCATCATCATCATCATGAGCTCCTCATCCACTTCCATGGTTCCTACCTTTGGAAAATTTGTTGCTTCTTCCCCTCTTATTCTCTTTATTTTAAAATCTAAAATTTATGTTATCTTTATGATTTAGTGAAATTAATATGATTTATCAACATAATAGATAGTTAATATATTCAATTCTTCTTCGATTGAACCCCTTCAACTATTTAATATATATCTAGAAACCTTCTCTTGGTTACCTTCTTGATGATCAACTCTAATAGATAACTTATAATGATCCTTGGTATAATGTTTCTATCTCACATTTTGTAACCTATTTAGTAGATCTAGTTGATAAAATATAGGGAAAAACTTAGAATTCCATTTATTTACCATCCTTTCCCATTTTTCAATTTTAGGCCTACCTTTCCTATTTCTCTCCAATTGAGTTTCCTTACATTAGATTGTAGAATAATATTTCAACTCTATCTTACCAAAATTTACTTTAGTAGGATGATAAATATTCTCATATTTAAAATATCCTTCAAGATCATTAATCCAATCAATCAATTCTTCAGGATCTAGACTATTCAAAAAATTATGTATATCCATTTCACTTTTCTTACCAAATCTTGTAAGTGCTTTTATTATTATATATTTTTCTCTTTCTTCTTCAAATATGAATGCTTCTTCTAGTCCAACATCATCATGTTCATAATCACTATCATCCAATTTAGGATTAATAATACCTCTTCTATCATGTCCAACCAAATATGGATATGTTGGACTTGTCGTTGCACCAAAAGATCGACTTGTCAATGCTCGATACAGGCTTCAATTAAGAACCATAAGAGGTGGTTAGACCATGTCACAAACCCAAGCATTAGTGCTACAAGGAAGACCAAGGGTCACACCTTGCAACAATCCCCCCCAGCACAAGTGCGGGGTTTGAACCTATGATCAAGTCTGATACCAATTGTTGGACTTGTCGTTGCACTAAAAGATCGACCTTTCAATGCCCGATACAAGCTTCAGTTAAGAACCATAGGAGGTTGTTAGACCATGTCACAAACCCAAGTGTTAGTGCTACAAGGAAGACCAAGGGTCACACCTTGCAACAGGATATTCCTAATCATAGTGAAAATTTTCTCAATTAATTCTAAAACATAATTTTAGCCTCTATCCATCCTTCTAGGTGGCATCTTTAAATTTTGATATGAACTACATCAATATTTGTTAGTCTATCTACTATAATTTAAATTATGAGAATATTCTACACAACATTATCTTAGTAGAAGACTTGTGTCAATTTTTTAATACATCTTGATTTACTAACCTTACTATATTACTCCAATATCAACTAATATCAAACCTTGCTCTACCCTACTCTCATACCAACTAATCTAGTCAAGGTAGCCTGGTCTAGTTAGGCATTATCCAACCATTCATCCAATAAAACTTTCATATATCAACCTTATTTAAACATGGTCAAAATTTATAGAAATCAATATGCAAGGAACAACATGATATCATTTATCGAATTTGCATAAGAGTTAAATTACATGTTTAGGCATCAACCTTTGGTTACAAAATAGATATTATGATCAATCA
This sequence comes from Sequoia sempervirens, assembly GCA_007258455.2. Lineage (NCBI taxonomy): Eukaryota > Viridiplantae > Streptophyta > Pinopsida > Cupressales > Cupressaceae > Sequoia > Sequoia sempervirens. The sequence continues at coordinate 1,008,778,723 of VDFB02271358.1, read as the reverse complement.
CATTTTATTTTTATTTTTGGCCCGACATACGTAGGAGCACGACATAGCTCAGTGCACGGAGACCCTAACTGGAAAAATAGGGCAGGAGGAAAGCCAGAGCGATGAGGTTGAGCGCACTTAGAAAGGGAAAATCGACGACCAAGGGACAATGAGAACTGTAAGTGATTTATATCTTGTATATTGGCACCCCCATTCTCTTTAACCTGCAATTTTCTTACCAATCGACGACCAAGGGAAAACATAATGAAGATAAGAATGCAAAGGAATAGGGATTATAAGAGGCTATTGGAAAGGAAATTAGGAATACAATCCTTCTGTAGATATGTTCAATGTAGTAGCTTCAAAAACCATATAGCATGAGAGAATAAATGAAAAAAATTGTATTGGGAGAAAAATTGTGATAGCTTTACATCATGCCCCAAGTCTAAATGACCATTTGAAATCATGTTAGGGAAACTTAGAGATTAGTGTTATAGCTTTGTGTAAAATTTCAAATTCCCAACTTAACCCAAACACTAGTGTTCGAAGTGCATAAGTGTTGAGGACACAAGTGTTTGGAGGGCGTAGGTGTCTTTTTGGGTTTAGATCTAAAACTCTTGGGGTAGTTTTTATGGGTTTGGAAAGGATTAGAAGTGATTTTAAATCAATCCAATCCATCTTTTAGAGGAGCACAAAGCTCAATTACAACAACTTTAGTGCTGGAACCAATCTCTTTTTAGTAGGGAAAAAATAAATCACAATTTTGTGGTGGCTTTGTAATGTCTAATTTTCATTGAATTAGCATGACTCTGTAATGCCTAATTTTCATTATCAAATTGGCTTAGGTACATCCCCATTGTTTAGCGTAGTGTTATATTGTCTGCTAGGTCTTTGATGATATAACCCTCTATTCTAAAAAAATGATTATGTTCTTAATCCTTGTAAGCCCATTAGTTACTTGTGCAAGTGTCTTCTGTAATTACTCTCATTTTGATGTCAAATTTGAAGTCTAATCATGAGATGATTGTGTAGCACTTGATGATATTCTTGTCTAATTTTTTGATTGCACAATAGTTGTGGAAACTTAATTTGTTGCTTGTTTATCAAATAGTGTGTTGTTAGAAGGATAAGGTACATTAGGAACAACAAGATTATTTTTAAGTTTCCCTAAATAAGGTGATATGTGGGTAGGATAAACTTGATTTAGGGGTTTCTAACACATAAATTGATTCTATCCTTAGGAGAGATGTTTGGTATGGAGTTTAGTAAAGGTGTACTATTTATTAGGGCATTGTGGATATGGGGGTCTAGTTTGGCATCCCTGAATATCCTAATGAAGGTAAATATCCTATATCTCCCCCTGTTATAGGGTCCATTTCTTGTTTCAATATCACAACCTTAGTGTAAGTAACACCAAGATTAGTTATATTTGCTTTATTTTTCCTCAAGAATAAGCCAGTGAAAGGATCTAAGGCCTTGAGGTAAATGTAAATAACAACTTCCTTTGTTACCTCAAATAACATTATAATTCATAGGACTAAATACATTCACAATCTAAGCACTATTACACAAGTCTATCCACACTTTCAATTTGGGTTCGTTAGTACCAAAAAACATGTAAAAATAATATATATATATACACATCTGTAGAGAAACAACAAAACCACCATAAACTTGAATGTCATTTAAAACATCATTATATATACACATAATAGGAATCCTACAAACTAAAAGTAAAACACATTACACTTATGTTCTCACTAACGTGATGTACTCTCCAACATCTCTCTTCTCTCATGTGGAGAGTTAGAACTGCTTGGCCATGCCTTTGCATCATTAGGGAAGTTTTTCTCTTTTTGACAATGTCAAAAGCATGGCCAACCTTCAAAATTATAGCCCTCACCATTTCTTTGAATCGAAGAGCTACAACCTTCAATGCTAGTAGCTCATAAAGTATTTTATCATCCGTTATAGTACCAACTAACATAGCAATACTGCCTTCTTGAAAACAAAAAAAAATGAGGTTATTCAACTATACACAACATGTTGCCAATCCACTTCACCTATAAAGAGCTATAGAAAAATCAAAAAGCATTCCATCAATGGCCACTTGAAGTTCCAATTGTACCCCAATAGTACATCTTACCTAAAATCATCTTTCTAATATAGAGAAATGCACAAAATCCTTTTACAATTTTCCCTAGCATGAAAGAAATGTGTAGGATATTCTTTTATTATTGTCTGAACTAAGTATTCTAGATGCACTGCATTGAAGAGAGATTAGAATTTTTTTTCCATGAAATGTTCTTGACCCTTGCAAGACACAAATGAGGTTTCAGACAACCAAGGGCATAAATTGGAATGGATTGTGCTAGGCATGAAATCATGAAATCTATCTTGGTCAATTTACAAGGATTTTGGAGATTCAAATGTAAAATAGCTTTCTTTATTGAATCCTTTATATTTGTGAGCACACAAGTTTGCAACTTCTGATAGATGTGTAGCTTCATTATATAGATGCCATCAAAACCCCAAAAATAACACCTCTTTGCAACAATCTAGAAGAATTTCTAGGTGTTTAATCTCTTCTATGCTAAAAGCCTTTTATTCATCTATCTAATTTTAGTTTCAAAAGAATCACCTTCTTATCATCTATACTTGAAAATATCTATGATAAGTCAATGCTTTGCACAGATAGCAACAAACCTCTCTTACTTTGCAAAAAGTTGCACTCTGGCATTGAAACATATACCTTGTGATTATTTGTAAGCTTCATTTCATCGCATAGTTATTAATATATTATTCAGATTGGTATGACAAAATAATCTTCCTCCCCTCATCTAATATTGCTACCTGTTAGCCTATTTTTCCCCATTTGTTTCAAAATAGCCTTCAAGCAGCTCATTAGGTTATTTTCTAGTTTTTAGGGGGTTTTGGGGTCATGATTGGTTTAAATTCATGGTTAATAGAGAAAACAAGATATTTGCAAAATATGGCCTTGGAAATCCAAAAGCAAAGAATTAAGGCTTTATACCATTTTAGAAGGAAAACACAAATTTTTCTTTTTTGAAATTCCTAAAAGGAGTTATCCACAATGCATGAGTAAGTTTAGGGTTTCTGTTGAAAGAGTTGTCATGCTTGGCATGAAAGTAGTTCCTTTGTTGGGTTAAATTGCATCCATGATTAGAGGAATATGACACGTAGAGTTGAAAGATAGATAATCTTCACAGGTTTTGCTTAGTTTTTTATCCAACAAGCTAAAATACATGTGAATGATTGTTTATGGAGTCTCTATCATTATAAAGGTTTCTTGAACACACACAATTAAATAGGGATATGTCAAGTATCAGGAGGTTTGTCAGGTGCAATTCTATTCTACAGAGAGAAGTCTGTCACAATCATGACTGTGCAAAGAACAATAGGGGTGAATGAGAACATTAATTCAAAAAAAAAAGAAATGACAACTTTCACAGTATAAAATACATGGCTATAACAATTATCATATACAATTATTTAGGAGACAGAGCACAAATACCTATTTCTATATGCAATAGAACACATATCATGGCATGTTTAGACAACCTTTAAGAGAACATGAAAGGTATCATTAACTCCGTGGTTTGGGATTTAAAAGTTTTATGAGTATCCCAACCATCCACCAACATTCATAACACATTTTTATGCACAAGAACCTTCCCTTTGTCTGCAAAACAATTAATATTGTTGACTGTTATAAAAATCAAGGTTACCAATCAGTGTATATGAAGAGTTCAAACTCATGGTTCCACCAAATAAAAATATAAGAGGGCCCCAATGTCTCCCCTTAACCTCTTACATTCATGGCATTCTTGTTCAAATGATTCACTCATATCAACATCCTTCCTTTATCACTGATATAAATCAGAATTATCAACTGCTACCAACACATAACAGTCCATGAAAAAGCATACAATTGTTTGCATTCAATGCAACCACCAAGTTGAAATAGGACCATTGAGATAGTAGAACATTGTTTTAACCCTTATAACACAAATACATTCAAATTCAATGATCAAATGTCAAGAAAAACTCACTGATCACATGAATTTCCTGTTAAACCTTATTGTAACAGTCCTAGGGCATCCACCTTTGTTGACCAAACCTTGATCAAATGCTCCACAACCTTAGATTATGTTAAAACACATTAGGACACATTGCTAGAGGATATCAACCTGAACCCGTAGCTTTGGATTTCAACTCCAAATTGGCCTCCAAACAATAATTGATTGACCCAACACTAAACTACATGCTTCAACAATAATATAATTCATTTTCCAATCAAAATAAATTTATTCTAAAAATTGCAGAAGTACCTTAGTTTTGAATCAAACCCTTAACCCCTGCAAATTTGTCTCCAATGGAGACTTAACAAATTTGGCCCAATTGTGAACTCCATTGCAAATCCACCCTTAGGTTTTCATCCAACTCTTGTTGATCTACTGAAGGTTTATGTCCTCAGCTTCACATCATCAAACAAATTCATCACATCAAATCCATAAAGCACACTTACTACAGCTCAACAAGCCTCCTTATAAAGAACTCCAACCTCTCATGAGAATGAATGGAAAACTTAGCACTCATTGCATCTAGGTGATGCTCACAAAGGTGAATCATTGGGCCTTTCCAAGAGGTCAATCCCAGTACGACTCCAACTTAAGTGCACTTATCCATGGAGTTTCCTCCAAGGTTAAACCCACTTAGCTTGCTATCCCATTTGCAAAACCTACGACAAGCGTTGTGCCTTATGAACCATTCATTATAGATCCTTTTAGCTCATCAATTAAATAACTTGATTCGAATAACTTCCTTGCAATCAATTCAAAGAATTTCTCTTACATCACAAACAACTTCGTATAACTACAAAAAATTATTTTATATGGATCAAGAGAAGGCCTTCTCATTTGTAAGGGGTTAGAAAGGTTAGAAAGATAATTCTGAAGGGAATTCAATAAGATTTGTGGTTCCCATCAAGGTGTTGCCTACCCAAATGGAAACCACCTCAGAGGGACTATTTTCTTCGAGGAAGGTGGTCCAAAAAATTTCATAGACAGGTACAAAAAGTAATAGCAACCTTCCACCAACTAACCCAATCAACCTCCAAGAAACAAGACAATGAATCCTCTAGATGTTCCCAAAACCCAAGGCTTCAAAGCACAAGGTTTGGGAAACAAAATAAAACTTTTTGCACTAAAATTGCAAAGTTGCTCATAGCAACTTTTGAGCAATTTTCAACCAAATGATCTCCTATCAACCTAGGACTCCTCAAACATGCTAAATATGACAAAACCATGAATTACATCAGTTTCATCACTTTTGGCCACCTCTGGAGGGGTTGAACAGTGTTGACCTATTCAGGACCTAATTGGCTTAGAGATGACAAAAAATGGCACAATGGCCTTACAACTTTGATCCAATACATGGAATGACCTTATTTACTCATGAAAAGAAACAAAATGGCCTCATCATGACCTTATTACAAAGATTGACCCAAAATGGTCATGGTGGCCTCAAAGGGCTCTTGGTGCTCTTGCACCATAGACCCCCCCTAAGAAGATTCTCTTCTCACAAGACAACATAAGATGACATACGTCTTAGCTTTATCAATTCCTTTTGAAATCAAATCAAAGTCCATGAAAAATAACTAGCCAAGATGAAGGGTGTGGAAAACTAAGTCCATCTTCCAGGAAACCTCTACTAAGACCTTGATCTCTTGTAGATTCTCTTTGTCACCTTATAGTTATGCTCACCCACGTCTTGATGGACCATGAAAAACCTCAAGGAATTTTTGGTAACTATATCTCTCATTTGATGGAGTGCAGGTACCACCAAATAGGTATTTGTCAGATTTGACTTCCTCAAGCAAGGGAAATTCAGGAAGAGAAGAGGAAAGTGAGACATGTAGTAGGTCTAAAAGAGGGAGATCAACTAGCGAACAAAAGATTAGAAGAAAATTTCATAAATGCATGGAATTTTTTATTGCTGAAGGGGGGTCATGTTCTTATGATGATGAGAGCATAGGCGACATCGAGGTTCCCTTGAGGTACAAACATCTATGGAAAAAATGGGTACCCAAGGAACTTCCTCCAATAAACACTAATTTTTGTGTCAATGAGAGGATATATCACATATCGCCATCGTCATTACATGGTTTGGGCCTATTTTGCATGGACGATATAAAGGTATGATTTGGAAGGACAAAAATCAATGAAAATGTTGATTGCAACTTGAAAAGGATTCAAAGGACAAGGCTCCAATCAACAAACTCACCTAATTTCCCTTGTAGGCACAATGTCTCATTTGGAAATTCAAGGATTAACACACATCAAGGACCAATTTGTGTTACATCCATGGATACAAGGCTTGAGCAAAGGAACAACATATTCTCAAAGGAACAATACTCATGATCAGTAGGGAACTTACTGTCAAAAATCAGACTTACAACCTCTTGTATGCTCACTATCTTTGATCACTCCCAACATGGATTACAATAGAACTCAAAACACATTCATGGATGCCACTATGTACTTACAAAAATAGTTGCATGGCCCTTTACAAGCAATGAAGAACTTTACATTGAAAAACATCAAATTCTAAGGGATCACTGTAAAAGAAATCAGTTTTACAAGATTGCAAGGTCACTGTCCTTATGATCATTAACATTTGTCAAGACTCCATGTTACTCACAAAAGATTCACATAATATTCTTTTTTTATGATTTCATCAGGGGGCCTTGATTATGTCGTGTTGCTGCTCTGTTCAGAAACCCTCGATATATATATTTTTTCTGGTAACCATCACTGCAACAATGCATGCCATCTAGTTACTAAACCATTGTCCATTGAACTAGATACAAGAATAATATGCATGCATGGATTGAATATTTGTTGTATTGATTGAATTTTCCTGCCAAAAGAGGGAATTTGGCTATTCCTTTTTGGTTGAAGCTTAATTATTGCATGACTTGCCAATGCTGATGCATTGAAATTTTTTGTAGTAGTGAATGTAGTATTTTACAATCATACACCTCAAGAGCAGTTTCCTATTCAATGACTCGTCAAGGTAGAGATCACTGGGAGATTCTGGACAGTAGATAAAAATTTCTATTAGCATGGATATGGAGCCGTGGTTGCATTGGGCTTTTGTTGATTCTTCTATTTCATCTTCTTGACTCTAACTGCCCCTTTATGGATTTCCATCTTAGGCCTTTTCACACTCATGTAATTAAGCAAGTTAAATGAAATCGTGAATACAACAAGACAATTATCACCTTTTTTCTACATCAGTTTCAAATAATTAATAGCAGTTGCATAGAGGAACATAAAGGGTGACCTTATTCTATACACAACCTATACACTTAATATGTAAGACTAGAAACAACAATCTAGCTTTGCCAATAATTGAGTACATACACCCCTTAAGTAGAATACACTATCTCTTTTTTTCCATAGCAGTGTCATCATTTGCAGTTGAGTACTCTTTCCCTCCCTACCCAATTGCTCTTATTATGCATATCACTATTTTGCTGCCTTCCCATGCTAACATTTCCTGTGGCATAGTCAAAATCCTTAGTCAAAACCCAAGTGGTTGTTACAACTCTAATGCATAGGTGCGTAGCCACACTCAAAATATCCTCTTGGGTAAGACAAGGAGGTTTGTTCAAACAACCAAGAAGTAGTAGCATCTCGGGTTATAGAGCAATGGACCCACAAACAGGGGATCATAATATAGGTGACCTTGAATTAATTGATCTACTATAAAATATTTTGTCGATTTGGTGAATTTGCACTCCCACAGTATGTGCTTTAACTTCTCTTGTGAGAATACATACATGTCCTAGATTGCGTATAGGGAACTCTCTTAGTTTCTCGACTATGTCCAACTTAATCGTGACATAAGTGCATAATCTATGTGAGTCATAACAAACTATTTATTCTATAACGAGCATCATTTACTTGGAAGCATGAAATTGCTATTACTCTTTTGGCTTGATATGCTCTTCAAATTACCCTTTTACCATGATATGCCGGTATTAATCTTGCTATGACATGCTCTTAAAATCAATATTTACCCTTTTTTCGTGATATGGTTTTCTCAAGTTCCTATTATGGTACTAAGAGTTCAAAAGTCACAACTTAAAAATCAAATGAAATTGTAGTTTTCTTTTTCTACATCACAATGATACCAAAATTTATGATCCATATTGAATGTAGTTTTCTTCCATTGATGCTACTAGGCTCTGAATCAATGCTATCTTAAGAATGCTAACAGGCTCAAGAATCAGGATCTATGCGTTTTTAGTGATGAAAATTAAAGACCAATGCAGTCTGAGTAACCTTCGACGTAATTATGTCTCACCCTTTGTTTATGAGGAAGAGTTCCATATATTAGGATTTTATTTAAGCTAAAATTATGATGTCGTAGGGATTACACTGCACTCAAACTACATAAGCATTATAAACTACACTAATAGATATATCCCTTTCTATTTTTGGTATATATATATATATGGCTTCAAGTAAATTCACTGCCAACAAATTCACCTCCAACAATTCATCGTCATGACAAATTCATCTTGTGGAAAATTCACCACCAATAGTTCATATCATATTGTTGGTGGTGAATTTTCCACAAGATGAATTTGTCATGGTGATGAATTGTTAGAGGTGAATTTTTTGGTGGTGAATTTACCTAAAGCCATATATATATATATATGTACAAAGAAAATACTTGTTTTTTTCATAGCAATTTTGTTTAAGAAAAATGCATCAGCAAAATGCCTATGAACAAATTCAGTCATACGAGTCCAAATGCCAATTTGCATAGAGGCTACTCCTATTATACGTGAAGTAACTTGCAAATTTTTTATGCAGTTGAAAAAATCTTGGTATATGGATAGGTGAATAATTTATAATCAATCGAATTTGTATGTTGTCATTATTTGTTTCTAACAAATTGAGTTGTTATTTGTAGGATCCATGCATTTAAGAGAGATACAGAAAGGGTTGTGAACGAGTTGAAGTCATCTACTCATTAGGTGGTGGACAAACTAGGTAAAATAGAAGAACAGTCAGATACTTTGTTAGAGTCTTCTAGTCAAATCTATGATTCACTCATCACTATCGAGTCCTAGGCAGTGGTGCTGGTAGAGAAATCAAAAACTGTACAAGATAAAATCACAAATGTCTTAGAGAAGTCCAATGCCATTTTCGAGCACTCTCATCACATGACTGATACTCAACCCAAGTTACAAGAAGAATAGTTATATATGCAAAAAACCATGGATTCTAGCATGGCTAATCTTGAAAAGTCCTACACAAGCTTAGGGGAAGGCATAGGGTTTCTTCAAAAATTAACACAACAAACCCAAATGGAAATAACTGAAGTGGCTGGTACTATGTCCTCCCAATTAGATAGCCTTCAAAGTAAATCTGATGGCATTAGAAATGTAGTGAATCTCTCATTAGATCAACGAAAACAATTACTGAGTGGACAAAGTCTTGCATTACAAGGTCTTGATACTCTCACTCAACATCAAGTTGAAGCATTCAAAGAAAGTAGGTGGATTTCTTTTCTTTTGTTGTTTGTTTCTATGAAAGAATAGTGGCATAATATTACAAGTGAAGAATTATGTTGATTAAAAATCAATCTTTCATATGGTGTAAACAATAATGAATTCAATCATAGTGTGTCGGTAGTAAACAAAAGACAATGTTACTTGATTTGTATATTATGCATTGTGAGAATTAATTTATTTTTTGTATCAATCAAAATTGACTTGATTCATTTTCATAATTGAAATTGTAGGGCATCATTACAACAACTTGCTGATGGTGCTCGACAACAACAGATTGAATTCAGTTTATACCAAGAGGAACTTCAACAAAATCACAAGCACCTTGCACATAGTTCCTCTGCAATTTTGGCAGCTTAGGTTCCATTTCTTCTCTTTTTTCTTATAAGTTTTTAAGGTGATGTAAGTAATTTTCTTTCCTATTTAGTAAGTTATTAGGACAACCTCTGGTTCTAGATGCCATGATAGAGTGCTATATCTTCATCAAAATCACTGGGAACCTGAATTTGGTTTCAACTATTGTATGTGATATTTTATTTAGTTTCAACATTTTATAATGTCTCCCAAGATTTAAATTTGGATCTCCCATTTAAAAACCATTTACTTTTAATTGCAGGAAGCATTTGAATCAAAACAAAGCACCATGTTGATAGCTCTTGATAAGTTGTTTTCTTTACAAAATTCTATCTTACTTGAGTCTCGAGCTATGAAGACCATCTTTTTCTACATGATAAAATATTTATACAGGGTAGAAGGAGCCTCAGGAGGAATGTTTACCTTTTGGAACCAAAGAACTGTATCATGCACATTGTTAGCATAGGGATCCAGCTGAATGGCATGCAGTTTTTATTTCTACGAAGAGGGCATGTGGAGGATCATTCTTAATACTTATGGGACAAATAAGAAAGGAAAAAACATGGTACAAACTATAATGGATCATGTGTAGTATACCTAGTCCTACTGACTGAACATAGTAAATATAGAATATATTTGCATATTGAAATATAAAATAGAATAAATAATCTGAGAGGTGAGAATGAATGAATAGGTTGATAGGTTATTGTTATGTTCATCAAGAGGCACATTTGATAAGACATTTTCTGTCAAAGTTATAGGTTATGTCCTAGGGTTTATGATGATTAATAACTAATAATTATTAATTGCGTATATAACATGCCCTGCCTATGATAAACAGTACAACTCTTATAAGTTGCAACAACAACTACACATGGAATTGGGCTCAATTCATCCATGATCAATCTTCTTTAGCATCATGTATCTTTGGGAACTAATGCTCGAATCAAATTCACCTATACATTTGTGTACGAAAACTACAAGAATTTCTTTTTCAACTTGCATTAAAAATCCATGTATATTTTAGAGTCTTAGACAAGCATGATTGTTGTCTCGGTAAAAACAATTTGGGATCTTTTGTAATTGAAATATTGTTGATTGGATTTCACATGTAGTTTTAGTGGATCTTGTTGAATAGTACTCATAACCTTTGCAAGATTTGGTGAATTAGATAGGGTGTCAATATTCAACAAGTTCATGATTAGAATTGCTTTGACAGAAAATTTATAATTCTATACAAATTTTGTTTGTTTTAACTGCTATGTTAGCCTAGAAATATAGTACCAAAATGTTAGTTACTTTGTTTCATATTTATTTTCTTTATGTGGAAAAATGTTGTACATTTCCTTCAAACTCCTAATTTCTATAGAAAAATTTGATTATAGTTATAAAGATGCAAAATATCTGCAGCATCAAATATGGTTTTGTCAATATTTTCAAATCACTAACTTGTCAATACCTTAAGTACTTAAAATTTTTAAATCATATGTCCTAATTTAAAATCAAGCTTCCATTGCATTTCTACTTTTCAAAACATCTCCCAACCCCTTTCCATTTCTAATTCAGACATATCCTTTTTCCAATTAATCTTTCCCTTCTTTTTGAATGCATCAAATCATTCAATCTTCAATTTTCTGTTGTAGCTTTATCTTTTCTAATACTTTCTTGCAACTTCTCTTTTTCTGTAGCATTACTCAGGCCAAATCTTCCTGAAACTTAAAGCAACACCCTCTTGCCACTTTGTATCCTCATAGCCAACCTCTTGAGTATAGCTTCCAAAGTCCTTCACCTTTACAATCTCTTCTCTTATTTCTTTTGTTATATTCATGTATACATGTTTGAAGCTTTTTAATATCTTCTTGTCGACTCTATACTGTTATGTAGTATCTTTGTTACTACCAGCGTGATAACTACTTCCTAATCAAAACTTGTAGCCACACCAAGCCTTGGCATCTAATTACTTCCACAACATTTTTTCCCTTCCACTCATAGAGCAACACACACAAATAGAAAGATTCTTAGGATTTTTATTGTTTTGTAAATGCTTTTTATTCCTGGCATAGAGTACACTAGGATAATATAATTCACACTACTTCCTTCTATTATGACTGTCATAGGGTTGAAATAAACTAAACTAGGGCTTGAATGAAGCAAATTCCCAAGCAGTCCCAAGTTCCAACCTTTCTCTCTATCCCAACTACAGGCACCACAAAATTCACTAATAAGATGTTTGTTCTACAAGCACCACATAATTCTATAGTTTGAGGAACCTCTGTTCTAAAAGTTCATGATTTGTATGACACCAGGAGGCATCCATAATTGTCCAGTCTGCACTGCAATCATGTTAACGTCTATTGCTCCTGAATTTTTCTCTTTGTTTCAGAGTGTTCTAAAAATTTTCATCTTCTGAAGTACTAGGGCACTATTGCAACTTTGTCATTAATAGTTTGTACCAAACCAAAAACCTTTGATTTCTATTGTACTTGACTGCACAACTTCAACATAGGATTACAACTTATCAACTGACAAATCAAGGATGTATCATCTTCCTTCTCTCTCTTTAAACAATTTTATTTCTATAGTTTAGTTTGTTTTCAATCTTTAACAATTCTATTTTAGTACAACAAAGCTTTAATATTAAATTGAGTTAATTTCAAGTTTAAATTTTCACATTTTTTTGTTCTATTTAATTCAATTTAGCTTCTTTAGTACACATTAAAGAATTTAAAGTAGAAAGGAAAGAACACCCCACACATTCTAGCTTCTTATTCTATTTTCCCCACTTCTTAATTTGGTGGACTTTCTTACTCCACACCAATACTATCATTGAAGAGCATTTTCATCAAAAATACGAGCCTACAATTTTTTTCTTTTTATCAACATCAATGTTGATAAAATTCCTTGAAAAATATACTTGTATTTTAGTTCCCAGTCAACTACATCATTTAGGTATTGTTTGTTCCTAGTAAATTATTATGCTGGTTTCTAGTAAATTAGTGTAAAATATTACAACTTTTAAAAGTTTTGCTTCTTGACACAATACTTGATATTTTCCTTTGTGAAGGATGTGCCCACAGGAGAGTTGCATAGGAACATGTTGCTTGCAATTGATCGCAATCTGGTATAGTCAATAATACCTGGGACAAGAGTTACTGTGATGGGTATATACAGTATTTTCCAAGAAAACAATTCTTCTGCGTAATTATTTATATGACTTTCAAATTATAAGTTATATCAGCCTATTTGTTGTATCTTAAACTGGGCCGATTTGGATTGAAAATTTAATCTCCAGAGACAAAAAGGAGCAGTAGCTGTCAGGAAGCCATATGTCAGAGTTGTGGGTATTGAACAAGCCACTGAGGCTAACACCGGGGGCCCCATTTCCTTTACTGCAGATGAAGTAAGAGCCTGCATTCTGATCTTTATTTGATAAATTAAACTCCTGTGAGCTTCCCCTGGCTAATTCTTTGTTACATGGTTCCTTAGGAAATGGGGTTCAAAGAGTTTTCTTAGAGACCTGATGCATACACAAAGGTCTGTTCCATGATTGCACCATCTATATTTGGTCATCCTAATGTTAAGAAAGTTGTGGCATGCCTTCTCTTTGGAGGATCAAGGAAGGTATGTTATTGCAATACTTAAAATGCTACTGCTGTAACTATATTTTTTTAACATCTGCAATTTAAATGTTTAGTATTGTTTTGTTGTAGAGATTACCAGATGGAGTTAGATTAAGAGGAGATATCAATGTTTTGCTATTGGGTGATCCATCAACTGCCAAGTCGCAGGTTTGGTTTTCCTTAGTTGAGTTCTTTATGGATTATTAAGATGCACAAGCATGCTTAAAGCTAATGGTAGCCAAAATTTATAGAATATTATGTAGGTTTCAATTTAAAATGATTGACATGCTTCAATGTTGTGGGGTGCATGCTGATTTTTTCCTTTGAAGTACTCTATTATATGTTATGTTATTTGCAGTTTCTTAATTTTGTTGAGAAGATAGCTCCAATAGGTGTCTACACTTCTGGGAAAGGATCATCAGCTGTTGGTTTAACAGCTTCTATCATTCATGACTCTAGCACGGAAAATGAACATAGCCACAAGGCTCCAATCAGCAAACTCACCCACATCAATAATAAAATTTGTTCAAATGTATGTAATAGCATACATTTGAACGAATTTTTTTTTTTTTAAAACTGCAAATTTCGTCGCAATTTTGACGAACCTAAACCGTCGAAACAATAAAACCTCTGATGAAGTTGCTATACATGTAATGATATTTTTGTCACAATTTCGATGCACCTAAACCAATGAACTACTAAAACCTCCGACGAAGTTGCTATACATGCAACGAACATTTGGTGATTGTTAGTTGAAATTGCAACAAAGTTTGTGTTGATTTTATGAAGAACACCAATTCTATTTTCTGTGGCGATGACCGACGATGGTGGGTCATCGTTTCGATGTATACAAGTTGGTCATGAAAGCAACGAAAAAAGACAAAATTTATATGAGTGTTTCGTCAATATTTTGACAATAGTTTGTCGAAATGTGAACAAACATTCGTCAGAATTTGGAGTCAAATATAGTAGTGATCCAACAAGCACAACAAAAAAAAGATCATGAATGTTGCCCCATTTCTTTCTCTCTAAATCCATTCGTTTGGGATATCATCAAGAGGTCATTGAAGTGAGCACAAAAAGATATGTCAAAAGACAAAGATAAAGTAAACAAACAAGCTAATGTTCTTCAATACTGCTAGCCAAGACTAAACTACGATGATGCCTGATGTTGATGTCCATTGTAGGAAGGATGCATCCTAGGACATGATGATATCAGATGATTGATTTGGGACTGATTGGATGATAAGCTATTGACACAAAGAGTTAACCAACTTGTTTACGTACTAACCTAGACTTGAAAACTTGACGTTTAAGTTTTCACTTTTAACCTACTAGACTTGTTTCCGACTGTTTCACCAAAGGTTGAAGATGATTGATTTATTATGAGTGATTTTCATTGCGGATGATGTTATTGATGTTATTTGAAATGTTTTGAGGTTGTTTTTGGTATTTTTGAGATTTTACAAATGTTTTGATTTTCTAATTTTCTAATTTTTTGGGGTTTTCTAAGATTTTGACCAAGAGACTAACCTAAAGACCTATCCTAGGGGCCTCGGGGGCTGATCAACCGATTAGCCTTGCCTATGTTATACACATAGAGATCACGTAGTTCAACTAACACAAACTTGATTATTGATGAGATATGAACAGATGATTTGCTAGTTTATTATGACAGACTCCTAAAGGACTGACCTAAGTGTCTTGGGAGATGATCAAAGATCAACCTTGCCTACGTCCAAAGCTCAGAGATGACGTAGTTCGACAAGACGACTCTGTTTTTTAACTTTTTAACCTATTTTTGGATTTTGATATGTTTTGAATGTTTTGGGATTTTCTAATTTTCTGATGTTTTTGGATTTTCTTGGTTTTCTGATGTTTTTGGATTTTCTTGGTTTTATGATGTTTTTGGATTTTTTGATTTTGGGATTTCAAGAACATACACGAATCCGATCCGATGAGAACATTCCCCCAACATGATGCAATAGACTACTCTGATAAAGGCATGAAAAACTAACCTTGAGAATGAGTCGAGTAGTACTAGGAGGGATCATGATACAGACACATGACATGCAAATGCGGATGGGTGATGAATGGAGATAGATGGATGATGGAAGCATAATGGATGGATGATGCAAAACAAGCTGTGGAGATCCTAGTGGATGGAAAATGCTTATTTACACAAGGCACCTATTTTCCAGGTTTTCACCAAGGTACTTGCCCAAAGTGCCACCGAAGCGGTTTTGACTAGAGGACGAGTTTTTTCTTTATTATTTTTTAATCCTTTTTCTGATTTTTTACTTTTTTTATTTTTTTGGTTGTCACCATGATGCCTATTTGCTAGGTTTTTATTAGGGTAACCATTTTTTTTAGGAATTTTTCTTTTTTTTTTGTATTTTTGGTTCTATACCTTGAAATATTTAGGCATAAAACTTTTTGAGATGGGAGCTGTTAATGGGCTCCTGCAAGGTTTCCCCTTTGGGTGTTGATATCTAATATGCCCTTGACTTGTAACTTGCTATGATGATGAATGGTCCCAACCAATTGGGTTCAATTTTTCCTTTTCCATTTGGGTTTGGGACGTTCTTCTAGTTCTCTTTTAGCACAAGTTCTTTGCCTTGGAAGGTCCTGCTCCTGATCTTCTTGTTATAGTTCCACTTGAGTCAGTTCTGATACACCTGTAGATGGTTCAATGCCTCCATTCATCATTCATCTAGCAATTTTTTCTCATTCAGTCTTGACACCCGATATTTCTCATCCGTGATGAGATTTTGCAGTAATATTCTCAGTGACGGGAGCTCGATCTCGACGGGTAATATGGCTTCTAATCCATAGACCAGGGAAAAGTGGGTGGCACCTATGGGTTTGTGAATGCTGGTTCAATAGGCCTAGAGGGCAGGATTTAATTGCAAGTGTCAATCACAATCAGCTTCATTGACCGTTTTCTTGAGGATTTTCAGAATGGTCTTGTTTGTAGCCTCAACTTGGCTATGTCCTTGGGGATAATACGAGGTGGAAAAGCGATGTTGGATTTTGAATTTGTTGCATAGGTCACAGACATCCTGATTCTTGAAGGGTATCCCATTATCTGAGATAATAGCTTGGGGGACAACATAGCGCTGCACCTTTAATACAAAAATGGCACTCATTGACAGATGCTATGGCTAGCAAGTGATAACCATGATAGAAAGAATAGGGGGCGATTGGATTTTTCATTCAAACAACTTTTGAAATCCCCATCCAAGCACATCTCACGCACCCAACAACTTGGAAATCCTCTAAGAAATGTTCTTTCAAATAATGCAATGATTACACGATATATGTAAAATAATGGATCTATTGAAAGGGCTTTAGATATAAAATTTAGCAAACATGAAACTCAGGTGGGTGCCAAAGCTCGAAGTCACATGGATAGGCACAAATAATTTATGTTCCTAACAAAGATTTTATATTCCAATTTTGAATAAAATTAGATGTGATTCCTGAGCAAGAATAAAAAACAAAGATACTTCGATGGGTTGCTTCTCAGATTTTTTGGTTAAGAGCGGACTACAAAACTCAATAATGCATTAAATGAAATTTGAAGCCTAAACAAAAACAAAGAGTCTACAATCCTATTTCATGTGATAAAAAATAGATTGAAGTCAACAATTGTCAGCACAATTTACTCTTCTTCCACGTTAGAAATTAGAATAAGACTAATAAAAGGAAATGGATGCAAATGGAGGCTACTAAGAAGCCCCACGGTGGGTGCCATAATGTGAACCCTAAATTTGCATACTTCAAACAATGACCAACATTAGTTTAGTTAGTCAATTTAAAATAAGAAAACCCAACATTCCTATGAAATATTCTATCATGTTAAAATATGCAAACTAGATAAATAGAACAAAAAAAATTAAATAAAAGCACATGAAAACATGATCAAACCCTATCCCATAGTGGATTGGTGCTACTTTGATGTGGAAAGTAGCCATTTCCCAATCCCTGATAAGCTCTTGGATGAAATGATGAACAAGATGCAAGATGATGAGTGATCAAGATGAAAAGGCTTGAGATTGTGTATCAAGTTGTATCCAAAATCAATAGAAGAATCCTCCATTTATAAGAATGAATAATGGAATAATGCAAAACATGAAGGATGTGGGATAAAACATCAACCAATGGCCAAATGTGGTGCAGGAGCACCTTGACATAATTATGCTTCTTTGTGGAAATTTAGGAATTTGATTCAATTTTTGTGTTCTTACCTTGTATTAAGGTTATTTGAGTCATTTATCATTTATTTTAGGAGGTCATTTAAGAAAATGTTAAAATATGTCAATGTATCCAAAAGTTGTCAACACAAAAGTTCAAAATTGCAAAAAATGTAAAAAGTTGCATTAAGCAACAATTAGTTGTTAAGAGGTCATTAGAGACTAATCAATAATAGGAAGTTGAAAACAGTTGGAAACTTATTTTCCATGGTGTAAATTCCTTTAAAAAGGATTTTTAACTCCTTTTGTGGTCGTTGGTGATTGATACCTTGAAGAAAATAATGAAAAAACTCTGTTTTTATGCATATTTTCCAGAAATTTGACTGTTTCAGGCTTGTGTATGGATTTGTACGGACTTTTAATGGCTCAAAATTGGTTGTAAGTTGAAGATAAATCAATCACCTTCCTTTTCCAATTGATTTCATGCATTTTAGTTAAGATTTGTGGAAGATACAATCATTTTTCTCAAAACTGTCTAAATCCTGATCTAGGGTAAAAAAATTCAGTAAAATTCATGTTTCTCAAAATTGGAAAAGGTTTCCGTAATGATATCCTCTAAAGTCTCACCAGAGCGATTGGATTAATTTGTTGATATGTGAAAGTTATAAGTGACTGTTTGCATGCATATCTAATTATTTCAATCTAATTTGTAACAAAGAACTCCAGACAGCAAGCCTGTGTTCCAAAACAAGTGTACCTAAAAATGAAATATGTTTTTAATGGCCGAAATGGGTGCTCAAAAATGTATTTAGTTTTTTGAGATTCAATCTGGTTTGAAAATTACACCCGATTTAGTGTTTTGATTCCCTTCAAGCAAAATTTGAGTTTTTGGTGCAAATAATTGGTAAATCTGATAAAACAGAGAAATAAGGTTGTGTAATTGATTTATTTCTGTCAAAATGATGATTTTGAAGATGTATGAAGGTCTGGTTTGAGTTTTATAAAGGTTTAGGGTCAAGTTTGGAGAGTTGGGCTTTGTAGCCATGAAGAAATTCAAAGAAATTGAAGTGATTTTTGTAAGGGATTGAATGAGAATTGTTTGAAGTATTGTTGTTTCTTCCTTTGCCTCTGCATCAAAATGCCACTTGTCATCATGTGAGTGGAGGAAGGTTGAGCACATTTTGATGAATGTGCATATATATTATATTAGGTGGATATTTGAAAATCATGAAATGACATGTTAGAGGGAAAAAGAATGACTTAAATGCCACTTGGCTCAATGCACAAGGACATGTAAGAGGGAATGGATGTCTTGTTGGAAGGACAAATCCACTTGGAGGGATTTTCAAATTTGGAAGAATATTCCCCTAAAGATGCCAAGTTGAAAGAAAATAGGGATTTAATAAATCAATTAAATGTATTTTCATTTGCAAGTGGAAAAATCTAGAGGAATTGGATGATTAAGATTAAATTAATAAGAATTTAATTAATTTAATGAGGGATTAGATGATGTGACAATTTGATTTATATTTTTGGGTTGATTTAAATCAAAGTTGAGGAGAATATGATTTAGATTTAATTAAATAAAAGGATTTTAATTTATTTAATTAAATAGGATGATGTTAGATTAAATTAAACAAGGTTTAATTTATTTAATTTAATGAGATGACTTTAGAGATTTAATCAAATAAAATGAATTATTTAATTAAATACAGACCAAAGGATTAATTAAATAACATTGATTTATTTAATTATTGAGAGAGAATGACTTAATCAGATAAATGATGATTTATTTAATTAAGGGACGAAGAGTGATGATTAACTAAGAATATGATTCAAGATGAACTAGTGTTAGTAAAATCAGGATCAGGTGTGATTGGTACATTTTCTGTGTCTACACCTTACAACTAGAAACTCTAAGATCTCCTAATGAAGGCTTCTGACCTGACCATACCTCTATATGTGTCTTATCAACAAGAGTTGATGTAGGAGACCTGTCAATCAGGTAACAGGAAGTGGAAATAGCTTCAACTCAAAACCTTTATTCTAGACCAACACTACTCAACACACTCCTAGCCTTCTCCATCATTGTCCTATTCGTTCTTTCTACAACTCAATTCTATTATGGAGAATACATAGATTTATTTTATCTATGGATACTACAATATTTATAGAATCTATAAAAATCATTAGAGAAAAACTCACCACCATTATCAATACTCAAACATTTTATTTTCTTTCTAGTCCGCAACTCAACCATTGCTTTAAATTCTTTAAATCGTATGAAAACTTTAGATTTACTCTTTAGAAAATATACCCATGTCCTACTATAATCATCAATAAATGAAACATAATATGTGTATTTACCAATTGAAGGAACATCTACAGAACCAAGCACATCAGAATCAATAAGATCTAATACACCACAAGATTTATGAGAAATCGATTAAAAATGAATGTGGTTTTGTTTTCTATAAATGTAATGCTCACAAAAATCAAATTCAAGATTACAATTAGAAAAACCTTCAACAAGGTTTTTATTTTTCAAGGTCCTTAGACTCTTTTATCCAATGTGGCCAAGTCTCTAATGCCATAACATAGTTTTCTCTAGAGGTAACTTTAATTTAGAAGAAAGAGAACCCTTGGGTACCCAAAATCCATGACCATCTGTTGAAGGTGAAACCCTCACTTCTTCCATAGACTTTCTTTTCACATAAGTACTATTGCACTCAATAGTGCATGCATCAAGCTTATACAATGTGCCATATCTGACACCTCTAGCGATCACCATAGCACCTCTAACCATATTGCATCTTGCATAAAAAAATACTACCTGCACACCTACATCTATTAGTTTGCTCACATATAACAAATTTTGTGCTAAACTAGGGATATGCAACACACCATTAATCCTTTTTTATTCTACCTTCAAGAAACCTGATTTTAACTTTACCAAGGCCAACAATGTCTAAGTGAGAATCATCACCCAAGCACACCTTACCTCCATCAAATTCTTCATATTCAGAAAACCAATCTCTATTAAAGGTCATATGAAAAGATGCACCTAAGTCAATTAACCATGCATCATTTCCTACATGACTTTCCAAAGCTGCAATGAATGCATCACCATCTTCCTTCTTGGACTCAGAATCATAATCAAATTTCTTCTTTTTCTTCTTTTTTTCTTCTTTGCAGTCCTTATGAACATGTCCATGCTTACCACAATTCCAAAAATTAACTTTGGACTTTCTAGGAGACTTAGATCTCCCCTTGGACTTGGATTTTTCACACTTCTCATTCTTCTTTCCTTTTTCCTTAGGTCTTCCATGAAAATTCAGGGCCTCCTTGGTACTGATGGATACCTTTCTCCTCATCTCTTCTGAAAGCAAAGTACCCACCACTTCTTCAGTCTTCAATATAATAGAAGTACTCCCAATATCCATAACAAGAGAATCCCATGAATTAGGCAAAGAACAAAGTAGGATCTGGCATTTCTCTTCCTCATCCATTTTACCAGAAATTGATGCCAACTGAGCCACCAACATATTGAATGCTTCTATGTGGTTTGTAATTCATCCACCCTCTTTCATTCTCAAGGAATACAATTTCTTCCTCAAGAAAATCATGTTCACTAAAGATTTAGATTGATACATCTCGCCAAGCTTCTTCCATAGTTTCTATGCAGAGGTCTCTTCACGGATATTGATTAAAATAGAGTCTTCCAAGCACAAGCTGATCAAATCATTGGCTTTATGGTCCATAACATCATATTGGGAAACTTGAGTAGGATCTATAGGCCTCGAAACATTCTCATCAACAACATCCCACAGATCTCGACCTATCAATAGATCCTCCATCTTAAGCTTCCACATTTCAAAATTATTTCTAGAAAATTTATCCACCTCTATTCTCCTCAATGAACTTTCCATCTAAAAATTCCTGCAACAAGATCATAAAGTGTCTTCTACACAAGCTCCCACTCAAATATGGATTAGTTCAAAAACCCTAACAACCCACAACTGAAATCAAAGGTGATTAGGAACTAATACCACTTGTAAGAAACCTAAGGTAGTGGAACAACTTCCTACACTAATCTTGAGAGGATAATAATGCAAAAATTTTATAGATCTTTAACAATTATAGAAACTTAAACATAAATAGACATAAATAGCATGCATACCACAACACAGTGATTTACGTGAGGAAACCCTTTCGGGAGAAAAATCCCACACTCCAAAAGTTTCCCAATATATTATTCATAAATCACAAAGATTACAATATACTTGTAGAGAAAGCTTCTCATAGGAGTAGCACCACCAGAGATCAAGAGACAACATGACCACTATCAGACTCTTAGAAAAAATCACTCTACTATAGTTGTAATTCTACACCCTCATAAAATAGGGTTACATTCTAGGGAAAGACAAGCCAACAAAATATTTGTCATTAGATCCAAAACCAAATAATGAATGGTATAGATTTACAATATATCATTATTTTACATATGTCGACCATTTAGGAGTTTTTGTTAACGCGGTCACATTTTTCTCTATGCTACCAATGTATACACCTATTAGTGTAATTAGGAAATACATACATATATATATATATATATATATACATCCTATCAACAATAAACCTTATGTAATTGCAAGGTTGAGACTCATTTTACCAACATTGCTCTCAACCAATTTATATAGTGCGCCTAAAAACATCTCTTGAGGTCGAGCCCTTGTGTTTTCTGTTAGGATTTGTCTCAAGGCAGTTGTCTAGGTACAAAAGAAAAAAGATGAAATATTAATGTATTGTTATTTATTTTCACCCAAGATCACATGAAGTGCAAGGGGACAAGATACGTAGAAAATACACTTTTGACCAAAGAGATACAAAGGTAAATTGAAGGTATTTCTCTGAACCCAAGATTACACGAAGCACAAGTGGAGAGGATATGTACACTTCAACTTACAATACATGGTACACAATTCTTTTTTTAGGACCCAAATTCAAGTGTGAACTGAACTACCAAGCAATGAAAGCATAAATGGAAAAATGATAAAGCATTGCATTAGGAACCTGCAATAAAAGTATTAGTAGTTTAAAATGCTTTTTCCTTTGGCCATTCGAAAACCCTACAAGACAAATGATGTTAGAATTTTTGGAATAATTGTCTTCTCCCAAATGAAAAGGCTATACAAATATGTCAGCTAAAAACAAAAAATAGTAGACACAAAATGTTAGGGTAAATTAAAACAAAAAAAGAATATCAAAACCAAAACAAAGACAAAAAGCAATCAAACATGACCCTGTATGCCTGCAAACATAGTTGTTTCAGAGTAAACGTATTCCTATTGATAGATGTGACTATGTTAATTGAAATGTGTGACAAAATGCTAAGAAAATTTGGCTTGATGGAGCAAACATGGCTATGTTAACTAGAAACCGCGAGAAGATTCCTACATAGAGAAAAAATGTGATAAGATCATCAAACATGACCATCCTTAAATGTCGAAAAAACCAAGATGTAAATAAAGGGAGAAAGAAACAACAAACATGACATCTATAAAATGCAACGGTAGCGTAAAAACCTACAAATTCACTAAAACTCACACAATCTCATTAAAACAGGGATGTGGGTTCCACTGGGTGTGACAATTAATGTGAGATGGAAAAAGGAATTGATATCAAAACAAGGGTTAACAATCAAGAAGACCCAAAACAATGGAAGATCAATTCCCACCCACAAAATGAAAGAGAATGCATACGAGGGTTAGAAAGCAAACTATGAAACCAACCAATGTGCAAACCTTGCCTTCCATTTTCATGGCGATGGAATGTTGGATTGCTTGATCATGAACCTCCCATGGTTGCAAAAGCATGACGATTGATGACCTAGATGAAGATAAATTCTCACATGCTAATGAATATGATGTGATCAAGTTCTCAAATGCCCTAAAATGCTCTATGTGTCTAAAAATGGAGGAATGATTGTTTTATAGATTTTCATGTTTGAATCAATGGTGAAGATTAAACCTCAAGACCCACAAAGAATGGTTCAATGTTATTAGCTATTTGAGGTGTGTTTATCTTGATAAATTTCTTATTTTTCTTCTTGAATGGTTGACTATTATTTTGAGGCACAAATTTAGATTGATCAATAGGAGTTGATGAAGGTGTACCTTGATATTGACTAACCGATCATAAAGAGCCATACACAAGTGTGTAAAGGATGGATACTTCATCAAAAATATCTTATCCCTATTTGCAGGTTGTAAATTTCCTATGAACACCCTTTGAACATCAACATCAACAAGACTATAGTTGATTTGTGAATAAAGCAATTGACATTGTCCTATGAATTTTGTTACCTTTTCCTTAGGTCCTTGTTTGCAATGCACTAATTTAGTTAATGTTACTTGAGGAACAATGTTTACTTGAAAAAGTTGGAGAAACACATCAACAAGTTCATTGAATGAGTTTATGGAGTTATTCAAAAATGAGAAAAATCATTCCAAGGACATGTCTTTCAATGATCTAGGGAAGAGTTTTTATAGGAGCTTATCTTCAAAAATGAAGTCACTACATAATGTAGTATAAGATGATACATGACTATTAAGATCTCCCTTACCATTCTACTTATCAAATCGGTGTATTTCTATGTTTTGGGGCATGGGTGTTTTCAAAATTTTAATTGATAATGGGCCCGTCTTAAGATATTGTGGTTGTTTTCCATTTTTTTTATTCAGTGTAGAAATTTGTTGTTGAAGTAATGTCACATTTTGCAAAATTTGGTTTATAACTCAATCATTATTTGAACTATTTTGAGAGTTTAGTGAATATGGTAGGATTGTGTAAATGTTTGTGTTGTCACATAAAACTACACCCTATTAAACAATGGCTGAAAGTTCTAATGACACAATGAAAATGAACTCAAGGTGTGGAACCTTGCAAGTTGAGGTCGAATCTCTAGGGAAGGTTGGCTTCCTCTTCTGGTCTAAGTGCAAATGTGTGGACCATCCCAACACATAAATCCTACCACTACCCTACTCTACAAATCACAAGGGAAACGAGGGAGAAGGAATGCATTAAAGGGAAATGGAAGTGAGACACCAATATATAAATTATTTCTTCCTGCTTCATAACAACATAATACATCAATTAAATAATCAAAAAAGTCACTCAGACATGAAGGTAAAGAAGTTTACTCAACATAAAAGAGATAATAGTGATAAATGGTTGAATGTTATTAGCATAGGCTTAGAAGAAATCTTTACAATGGAAAAGTAAAAAATGTAGAGTCTACAAGAGAAAAATAATAGGGAATCCAAAGGAATAACCCTTCAAATAAAAATAAAACTTTCCATTATAGATCAGGCATAACTTGAGTGACTTTGAACCAAACCCTAACCTTACTCGGGTTAGCAGTCAGAAAAATCTGATCAAGAAAGAATGAAGAGATCTGGCCATGAAATCCATGTTGGAGATGAGCCTAGATCACCTTGATGAGCACACCATACCTCTATAATAAATGCTCCAAAAAAAAATGCTTCCAAAATCCCCCGTGAAATCAATAATGATAGGTATGGATTCGTTAGAAGGGGATAATAATCAACAATAAATGAGCATGGGTGCCCATATCCCTACCTACAATTGTCAAGAGATGCATTAAATGTTTCCCTTAATCCCCAAAAATTGGATCAGGTAGGTGAGGAGGTGGTTTGAGCATTAATGGAACCACTATGAAGAAACATGCCATTCCATGGAATTGTCAGGGCTTTAGACCCAAAAATAATCCCATTTTGAACATTAAACGCTCTAGAGCCACAAAAAATCCATCTTCATCAGAGGTTGAGTGTTAGGCCTTCTTCATAATACATGCTAGAAGAAGGGAGGAGAAAAGAACATAACCAAAAAATCAGATGTCAAGGGTCGAGAAGAAGGCTTACCTCTTACCTAAAGCAGGTAAGAGGTAAAAGAGAAGCCCAAATCCCTACACCCAAAAATTATATTTTAGGGGTTGGGCCGGAAGCTTACCTCTTACCTAAAGCAAGTAAGAGGTAAGGGAGAAGCTCGACTCTTGAAAACAAAAATTTGACACAACAAAATTTTGAAGGAAAACATTAGGACTTTGGTTATCAAAGGAATAGAGCTTATGAGGGAGAGATAAAGCTTAAAAGTTAAGGCTGATGGCCAAAACTTGAAACACTTAGGTAGAAAATGGGAAGGAGAAGCGAAAGAGATGGAATATAAGGAGTGGTGGAGAAGGCATGCAGATAGGTAGGTAAGTGCCAACTCAAAATCCCAAAACTTCAATACTTAGCCATTTTTAGGACTTTTTCAAGGAATATTCATGTAGGATGGCCCATATAGGACCTCTTACATTGGTTCTTATTGATGGATCATACAAAGGTGGAATGAAATGTCAACATTTTTGGAAATTTCTACGAGATGATTTCCTACTAATCATGGAATCCAGGGGCCTTATTAGTCCATTGGGCATAGATTCAAGGGGAAAACTTCAATAATTGGGCCTCCCAAGAGTAAAAAAACATGTGTAGGCTACACTTTGAAAAAAGCATGACAACTAGAAGCATACATTCCCTTAAGGAGAATGTAGGGTGTGCAAGAGAACTTAATGGAAAGAAAGATATTAAAAATATGTACACGAAACTCAAAACCTTCAAAAATAAGGTTTGAGATTAATCCCATTGACCAAGGTTGGAAGAACCTCACCATCTATCCAAGAGAGATGGAAATCATTGGCCGCCTTGCAGTTGGTGATGGCATATGGACCACTCTAGATGGAATCCAACTTGGAGTGTTTTCCAGCTTTGCCTTTGTCTACATCCTATTTCAACACTAGATCTCCCTCCTAGAACACTCTATGGACTACTTTTTTGTCAATTTTTTTTACCTATACTTGATGTGTCTATATGAAACACATTGATTTGTTCCTTGTCTCCTATAGTTCCAAAAGCTCAGCTAGCCTTACTATCATAGCATCATTTCCTTCTAACTCTAGCTGACATGCCAATTCAAGGGAAGGCATCTCCAATGATAATTGTAACCTTTCCTCTCTTCCATAAACTAACATGAAAGGATAATTACCAATTACTCTTTTAGGAGTAATTCTTTCAGCCCAAAGGGTTGTCTTCAGTTTGCTATGATAGACTCTTTGATTGTCCTCAATGGTACTCTTGATAATCCTGATGAGTTTTTTATTTAAAGAATTAGCTAGACCATTACCCTGAGGGTAATAATTAGATGAGGTATTTAAATATAAGTCATGCCTAATTGCCCAATCTAGGATTTGAGCACTAGTAAAAAACCTTGGCATTATCAGAGATGATGGTGGAAGGAGTACCAAATCCTGTAACAATTCCATCAAGGAATTCTAAAATTGAAGCATTAGTGACATCCTTCAAGGCAACTGCCTCTATCCACCTTGTGAAGTAGTTTGTGGGAGCCAAAATCCATTTATGACTAGCACTTGATAGTGGGTTTATCATGCCCATAAAATCCAAACCCCGCTATGTAAATGTCTAATCAACCCAAATGGGATGAACAAGGAGGGAAACCAACCTTTGCTTTCCATAAAAGAAAACACACTTTTTACAATTTCTCACCCATTTGTGAGCATCATTGAACAAGGTTGGCCAATAATATCTAGCCCTCATAACTTTAGCATCAATAGTCCTTTTGGAGAAATGGCCACCTGAAGATCTGTCATGGAATTCCTCCAACAGTCTATCAACTTGATTTTCCTCTATGCATCTTAATAGACCCCATTGAGATCCATTTTGAAAAGTATGCTATCCACTATGATATAGGGAATGGATTGTAATATGAAATGTCTTCTTTTGGTCCTACCTAGACTTGGAGGATATCTACCTTGCAAAAATGTCGTCATGTCATTCACCCAACTGCCTTGAGTGTTTGCATTTGATGCTTGGGGTTCTTGTAGCACAAGGGAAACCTTTGAAGGTGTCTTTAATGTTGATACTAGTTGTTTACACAACCCCTTGCCTCTCACTAACTTGGTGATCTTGATGTCAACATCATAATCTATCACCTTAATAATCCATCCAACTCCCTTTTCATTGATATCTTTGCTTAACAAAAATTCTTTAACACTAGAATGGGGTACCATTTGTTAGGATTTGGGTAGATTGGAGAAATAAACATTAACAATTATATGGAGCTTAAATAACCCATAAATAACAATGAAGAATAACACAAAAGAGATCAACGTAGAAATTTAATGTGGTTAACCCAATATGGGCTACATCCACAGAAACTCAACCACCCAATGATTTTATTATCTAGTGCAAAAAATATTACAATCTCGTGAATCCCATTCTACAACATACATCCCATCCAATAACAAGCTTTTTGGAACCTTCTAGAATTAGGGTTTTACAAGGTCATTTTTCATTTGACATGTTAACGGGAAAACCTTGACGCATTAACAATTTATTTTTTTGAGGTGATGCCCCGAACCCCACAATACGTTACGAGTGTATATTATTTGCATGAACAATCACCAAACACCAACAATCTCCCACATGGAGACTAATCAGGCTCCACACCAAACAATCTCCCACTTGGAGACTGATCTTAGACGACACCGCTGCACTTGCATCTCCCACTAGATTACAAGTCTAGCTGGTTTCTTATGTCCGCCATTATCATTCGTGAAGGCCAACAAAAACTGATGAGGAAATCAGTTTCTCCTATGTAACTTCCTTTATTAACATATCTGTAGGATTCTCACTTGTGTGAATTTTCTCCAGCTTCAATTGTCCATCCTCCAAAACTGACCGGATGAAGTGGTATCTAAGTTGTATGTGCTTAGTTTTTGAATGCAGAGCCGAGTTCTTAGCAATATGAATGGAACTCTAGCTATCAGTGTACAAAGGGCTATCTTCTTGGCATTTTCCTGATTCCTCTAGAAAATGTTGTAACCAAATCATCTCCTTGCTAGCTTTTGTAGCAACAACATACTCAGCTTTAGTGGTTGAAAGCACAACAACCTTTTGTAGCCTTCACTACCTAGTTGTCCTATAAAAATTAAATTCGTTCTCAAATTTGGAACATGCCTTACCTCCTATAGTAACCATTGATTTCCATTATGCAACTTGATTTTTATCTTTCCTTTTCCAATAATCTGATAGGGTTCATCATCACCCAAATATACCTATCCAAAATCACCTTAAACATAATCTACATAATATTTCCTATGGGGGGTGCATGAAATGAAGCCCCTAAATCTATTACTCAAGAATCATTAACATTATCTAAACAAAGAATTAAAGCATCCTGCAATTTATTACTTGCAACATTAACTTCCTTAATGTCATCATGTTGTCTGTCTCCTTGTTTTCCCTTTTGAGACTAACAATCCTTCTTCAAGTGTCTTGGATTTCCACTGTGACATCAATCCATTCTTCCTCTAGATTTAGATCTACCATTCTTCAACTTCTCTTGCAAATTCCCACAATTTTTTGGGCTTTTTCCTCTTTCCTTTGTTCTTCCCCTATTCTCTACAGTCAAAGCATTGCCCGATGTTGAAGTTGTTGCAAGAATGAAGGTGTTTTCATTGATGTCAATTGGTCAATAGGTTATCAATTGGTTGATCTGTTGTCATTAATGTCATGGATGCAGGGTATTAGCTGTATATGTCAAGGATATTGAGAAAATTGTAATGAAGAAAGGTTGCAGGTGTTCAGTGGTTGCTTTAGGATTTGCTCTGGGATTTGCTCCTATGTTTGTGTGGTTCAGATATGTTGATCATGGTTGTTGGAAGCTGCTAAATCCATATTTTTGGATTCTGATTCATTGTACAGTACGAGTTATGTTCAATAATTGTGAGATGTGGTTTTATTTGTGTCTAGCTATGGCCTGGGATAAATTTTGTTGCTCTGAATTTATTTTTGCTTAATTCTTATGACTTGTGGTTCTAGAGTTAAGTTGTTATGATTGTGTTGAAGATAATTTTGGTGTATGGAAGGATTGGATTATGTTAAGGGTTATGTGTGATTAATTGTTCTATGTGTTTTACATTGGTTTGGCCAACCTTGTGTTAAAAACTACCTTTGAAGTTCATGAAGCATGTTGGGACCTATTTGGGTCCTCATCAAGTGTGTGCTTGGGTCACCCTCATTCTAATTCCACCCTAAGATGTTTTGGCACTGACCTAATTTGAATTTTTTGTTCGATGGCTGACTTTGGATATGTTTCAAAGTTGAAGATGGTATAAATACAGGATGAGATAGTGGTGAAAGATGTACAAGAGATAAGTGCAAATAAATAGAGTAGATAGATGTGAAACAATGTGTGTAGGTGATGCGAGTGTGGCAGATCAATGTGAATTCTCAATGCTTAGTTTTCAGATGTAGTGAGTTGAAGGTGTACTCTATCATTCATGCATGTATACAAGTGGTTGAGTGAATTATGGTGGAATTATCTGTTGCATTGATATTGTCTTCTCTCGGAAACATATCTCTTCTATCTTCTTTGTATCTCTTTGGCAGTGTGCCCTCTGAGTGGTTAACCCTTGTTGGACAACAATTCTTGATCCAGATAGTTAGTCTTATTTTGGTAGTGATCCCTTTTATGGCAATGAGCCTTTGTAATTGATTTTGAAATTATTTATAGTGTGAGCTAATCCTCTTCATGGTTTTTCCCTTATTGGATTTTCCATGTAAATCTGGTGTTACTGTGATTGTGTGATGCTTTTCAATTTCTGCACTTGCACTTAATGTTTAATCATTTTAGCAGAGTAAAGGATTTGTGATTGATCTAAGTTCTGGTGAATGTTTTAAAGGTTAAAATTTGGTACAACTAATTCATCCCCCCTCTCAGTTGTCTTGCTCAACAGAAGTATCACCTATGCTTATCCATCGTGTTTCCTCGCCAAGGATAACCAACAACATCATTAAATTTCAATGTATTTGAACCAAAGATAGAGTTACTTACAACCATTACCAAGCTATTCTAGATTTCTGGAAAAGAACATAAAACCAAGAGAGCCCTCACCTCTTCATCAAAATTCACTTTTATAGAAGTTAATTGATTGGTAATCATGTTAAACTCATTTAAATGATCTGTCATACATCCACCTTCAATCATTTTTAGATAAAACAAGCACTTCATGAGAAATACCTCATTTGAGGCTAAGGGTTTTTCATACAATTTAGCCAAAGCTTCCATCAGATCCTCTATTGTCTTTTCTTTTGTTATATTGAACACTACAGATGGTACCAGGAACAAGCAAATGGTTCCCAGAGCCTTTCTATCCAGAATCTCCCATTCTTCATCAGACATCATAGCCTCTTTCTTTGTTTTTCCTTGCAATCGCTACCATAGATCCTTTTGATACAAATAATCTTCCATCTAGATCTTCCATAATTGATAATTATAGCCGTTGAAATTTTCAACCTTGAATTTTCCTTCTTCCATTACTCCCACTCAAATCTAGATGTTTCCTACCAATCAACCTAAATACACATGGATCTGATACCAGTTGTTAGGATTCAAGAAGATTGGAGCAATAAACATTAACAATTTTATGCAGATTAAATAACCCAGAAATAACAATGAAGAATAACACAAAAGAGATCAACACAAAGATATAACATGCTTCACCCAATATGGGATACATCCACAAAAACTCAACCAGCCAATGATTTTATTATCTAGTGCAAAATAGATTACAATATCTTGAATCCTGCTCCACAACATACATCCCAACCACTTATAACAAGATTTTTGGAACCTTCTAGAATTAGGGTTTTACAAGGTCGTTTTTCATTTGATGTGTTAATGGGAAAACCTTGACGTGTTAATGACTTTTATTTTTGGGACGATGCCCTGAACCCCATGACACATTACGAGTGTACAGTATTTGCATGATCAGTCACCACATACCAACACCATTAATTGTATCTTGTTGTTAGACAACACGTGTCTAAATTTTTTTAATGCTCTAACAACAACAAGAGCTTTCTTTTCAACATAATTGTACTTGGCTTCTTAATCTTTGAGCCCTTCACTGAAGAAAGCAATAGGTTGCTCTAGATTATCCATGTTTAGCTAGGTTAGGACAACTGATATACTTGCTTCACCTCCAAAGGTGTAAAGAATCAAATCCTTTTCATAATTGGGATTGACAAGGGTAGGATCCTGAGAAATCTCTTGTTTGATAGAATCAAAGCTATCCTTACTTTCCTTGGTCCATTTAAAGACCATTATTTTTTTTAGCATGGAAGTAATAGGCTTTACCAAAGCAGCCAAGTTTGGAATGAACCTTCTCACAAAATTTATTGTTCCCAAGAATCTTTGTAGTCCCTTCCTGTGGCTAGGAAGTGGGCAACCGGGATAGATTTTACCCTAGTAGGATCAATGACCAATACATCGTTTGAAACAATGTGTCCAAGAAGTTTTCCCTAGTCAGTAGTAAAAAATATTTAGTTAGATTTATGAAAATACCATATTCCCTACATTTCTATAATACTTGTTCAAGGTGACTGAAGTGGTATCTTGCATGTTTTGAAAACACTGTGATATCATACAAGAAGACCAAAATAAACTTTCTAAACACACCTTGAAACACCATGTCCATGGCTCTCTAAAAAGTGGCCCCAACATTTGTTAAACCAAAAGGCATCTTGCAATAAGCATAGGGTCCCCACTTTGTGGTAAAGGTCATCTTGTGTTGATCAGATTCTTGAACAAAAAATTGATTGTACCTTGAATAATCATATGAGAAAGAAAACCTTTCTGGCCCAATGACCTTTTGTAGAACCTCCTCCATAGAAGGAAGTGAATAGTGATCCTTTAGAGAGGCCCTATTTAGGTCTCTAAAATCCACACAAAGCTTGATTTCCTCATTCTTTTTTCTCTCAAGTACCATTTTTTCCACCCATGAAGAATGTTTGATGGTGAATATGATTCTAGCCTTAATCAATTTGGTTAATTCTTTTCTCATTAGAGGTTCAATCTTAGGATTTATAGGCCTTTTATTTTTCCTCATAGGCTTGGCATATACATCTAATTCAATGGTATGTTGGGCATATGTTGGGAAAGGTTTGGGTCAAAACCATTTAGATCTTCACAAGACCATGCAACTAAATAATTATATAAATTGCAAAGATCTATGAAAACCTCATGTTCAATAGCATAGCATATCTTTCCCAAGTTTAGAGACTTTCCTTTTGAAATCTCAACCAATCTATAACACCCTCCCTTGTAGCAAGGTTAATCTTTTTCTACTTCAGCTAGTCATTCAAATTGAAGATAATGTCAAGGGTAATGAGACAACTTGGTAGTTTGTTGCTACTCAGCTGCATAATTTGATCCCCATACTGATTCTGCAGCTTGGATTGGTTTCTTCTAGAAAATATTGACTCTTCTTATAGAAAATTTACTATTTCCTAATCACTTTTGAAAAATTGCTAGCAATACTGATTATTTCTAACAAAAGGCCTTACAACCAACCTAATCTATTGCTCCTTTTTTTTTGCAATATGGGTTGGAATGACAAATTGAGCACCAACTGCAACAAGTCTATTAGCATGCTTATTCTAATTTCTAGGGATAGTTTCGATGTGAAAACTGTTAGAAACCAAGATCAGATTTGCAAACTGAAAAGACCTTCCACAGAGGAGAAAAATAGAAAAAGAAGAGAGGTTGCAAAAGAATGTGCAACATAATATTATTTAGAATTCAATAATTACAAGATAATGATTTTCTTTATAAAAGCAAGATATGCATAACCCTAATCTTATCTTGAGCAAAAAGATAGCTCAACAAGATAAGGATGACAACTAATTAACCTAGGAAATAAATAATTACCTAAGTAAACTTATGTAAAGTGTAATTAAATATTAATTACACCAACACCCCCCCATAAGTGCAACTTAGGGAGAAGCAAAATTATTATGCAAAGATGAGTCCCAACAACAAGGCCTGATCAGGTACTCATGTACAAATGCAAAGATGAGGTAGAGAAGGAAAACCCAGTGGGAAAAAACCCCCCTACAATGAGATGACTGCTACAGAGAAGCACTGGAAGAACAGTGTGGAGTAACACTGGAACCGCAATCTGACAAGCAAGGAAAGATACATTTTTCTACAAGAAACCACAAATGGAATCATAATGTGATAGCAGACTCGATGCCATAGAACACTAGAAAAATCACAAACTCGAACATCCCTAGAATCTGTGAAGCAATAGTAAATGATATGATGACATAATTTGGAAGCCATGTATCTCGATGCCGATGCAAAACTGTGACTGAAACTCTTCCATGGGAAGGAGTACCAAAAATAGACTCTAGAACATTAACCATAAAAACATGGCCCTCACTGAGAAGAATCTGAACCAATGAGGATCAAGAAACATAATCTCCCAACTGAAGTGTGAACCGATGAATCTGATATGTGTCAAGTAATAGCAAAAAATGTGGCCAAAATAAACTAGGAAACCAAAAACCCATGCGAGTTTCCATCAAAACAAAATGGATATGGAGATCAAAGTGAAAACTACACTCTAATCAGATTTATTATGTAAGAAACCCCCCTGAATGGAACTTTATCATAGTTCATTTATTACAATAACCTGACAATTGTAAAAGGAGAGCATACAAACATGCATAAAAAAATAGAAATTGATGTCAGATCTGTGTAGAGGACATAATCATCTTTTTGATGCCGCGAGAATGACAAAAAAAGGATCACTGAGTCAAAAGATGCCCTCCGAAGCGAAATCTGAACATCTGACTTCAACTGGAAAAAAATCCCATCAAATAGAAAAATCTCTGAAAACAAACTACACCATCAAAAAATTGGGCTCGCCAGCTTTCCGGCGATATCTCGTTTCAAAAAATCCGCCTCCGGGATCAAAAGTTATGCCAAAATGAAAAAAATAGTTGTATGGGAGCAAATCAGGGTTTTCAAAGACTAATATGGCGCAAAAGTTAAGCACCTTTCGGCCTGGCCCCCGGTCCGCCATATGACCACAGGCGGGGCTGGCGCAAAAAAGAAACCCGCCACCAGGTGGGTGGCGGATGGGCAGGGTTGAGGTGGCAACGCTCCTAGCGCTGCCGATGGGGAAGCCCCCTGCAGGATAGCCCGTAGACGGTAATGTGACCGGGGCGAAAGGCAGAAGGGGCGCGGGGGTTAAAAGCCAGCGACCGGTGTGGAAAAAGACCGGCGAACAGAGGAATATTCCAGCCAGTATGTGGTGTAGGGAAGCCGACAGATAAAACAATGGCCACCGAAGGAGCTATGTGCGAAGGGAGTACATGCCAAAGCCTGGTATGATGGTACTAGGCATTAAATGCCAGATTTTTAAAAAAAAATCAAACTCCCCACACAAAAAAAAATAATACGCCCATAAACTTTTATTTCGCCCAATTTTTTTTTAAAAGCCCGATAGAAATATATTGCAGAACATAGAAAAATTTAAAATAATTTTTTTATTCTGCAGTCGTACCCTGTACCTAGCGGGCCGTACGGCCTGCTAGGTAAAAAAAATTTGCCTCACAAACAGCTGACACCTAATATAGGCAAGTTATATGTCATTTTTTGTCTCTCGGATGCTCTGGATCTGATGGCAAGGTCCAATCTACCTGAAAACGCACCAGAAGCTTCGCAACTCCCAGATCTGACAAATCTTCAAACCCTCATAACTCTGGCATAAAATGTCGGATTCAGGCGAAACAAAAGTCAATCTTGACTTTTTCAACAACCCTAAACTCGAATATGAGCTTAGATTTCCTCCAATGTACACTGAAAGTAACCATGCAAGAGCA
This sequence comes from Sequoia sempervirens, assembly GCA_007258455.2. Classification (NCBI taxonomy): domain Eukaryota; kingdom Viridiplantae; phylum Streptophyta; class Pinopsida; order Cupressales; family Cupressaceae; genus Sequoia; species Sequoia sempervirens. The sequence goes on along the minus strand of VDFB02271358.1, from coordinate 1,008,743,151 downwards.
CCCAAATAGAGAGACAAAAAATGAGGTATGAAAACCCTCAAGGAATCTCGAACTACTCTGCAATGATTTTCTCCAGAAATCTGAGAAGGGGCTGGAAATCAAGGCTCTGATACCATGTTACAAACCAAGATCAGATTTGAAAACTGAAAAGACCTTCCATAGAGGAGAAAATTAGAAAAAGCAGAGAGGTTGCAAAAGAATATGCAACATAATATTATTCAGAATTCAATAATTACAAGATAATGATTTGTTTTATAAAAGCAAGATATGCATAACCCTAATCTTATCTTGAGCAACAAGATAGCTCAACAAGATAAGGATGACAACTAATTAACCTAGGAAATAAATAATTACCTAAGTAAACTTATGTAAAGTGTAATTAAATATTAATTACACCAACAAAAACCTTCAAAACCCTCTATCGAATCCCAAACCCCGTATTTGTAGGATTTGAGAAGATTATTCTTGGTTAATCTTTGAGTTTTGACTTGATGAAAAACCAATTTACTATTGCCAAATATTTGCAAAAATTTGATATTCCTCTTTGGTGCAAGATGGAGACCTTGAGTGAAGGCTTCATACTCTACAAAATTGTTAGTGCAACTAAATTGAAGTCTAAAAGAGAAATAGTATTGCTCCTTGCTTGGAGATACTAACATTAAACACCCACCAACCCTGTTCTTATTTCTCAAACCATCAAAAAACAGTTTCCATAATCCCTCTAGGTCTACTTGAGTTTTTATGAGATTGGGAATAGGAGTGTTTTATTCCTAGATGCAATAGGTACCAAGACGAGTTTCCTCCACTTTAGCTATAGTGAGAGAGTCAAACTGAAAATCATTACCCCATTCATCTAATAGACAGTCAGGAACCTCCTCTACAGGAGTAGCAAGTTCATAAATAGAAACTCTTATTTTTTCTCATGCAATGTGCAGTTCAAGTTTATGGGACTAGGAGTGTAGGGCTCTAGATGATCCTTTACCATGGGTTCAAATCTGATGGTCACTTGGGTACCATATCTAGTTCTGAATAACATGTGGGACTAATAAGAATATAGGTATCTACCTATCTTGGCAGTGAAATTTCTAGATAAACAAATGGGAAAATTAGTAGGGAGGTGTATAACTGAAATGTCTTGCAATACATCACAGCCAAGGCATGCATGCAAGGTCAATTTTAGACTCTTTATTATTCCCACTATTTTTACAACAATGCCATCCAACTGTAAAACCCCCTTATACATCAACTCATATTTTATGCCAAGGAGATCAACAATCACTCTAGGCATAACAAAACTACTAGCCCCATAATCTACCATACAATTATGCACTATATGATTTCTAATAATTTAAAAAAGATAGAAGGGGTGACTTACTAGTTTTGTTAGAATTACCTTCTTCTTTGGGTTGGACTAAGCTACTTGGTGGTGTAGTCTGATTCTTCTCTGATACATCATTTGGTTGATTGCGTTCCTTCAAAGCTTGTTGCAAGAGATTCCTTTAAGATGGGATGGACAAAGCCTCCCACATGGTAAAATTCAGGTTAGCCTTCTTCAGTTGATCAAAAATGTTAAAGAGAAGTTTCTTGGTCTTAGAAGGAACCTTTAGAGCAACAAGGTATGTTCTTGTTGCTTGGGTGATTTTAGGTTGCTCCATAGTCTGGTTGCTCTTACCAGTAGGATGATTTGATCATAGAACTATTGTTCTACCTATTTTTCTAGCAAGTACAACATTTTGAGATGCTTGAGTTATGATTATGCAAGATGATGTCTGGCCTACTATAGAAGATGTGCCATTAACCGCTACCCTTTTCTTTGATCTTGTATTCTAAGCTATTATGTCAACATCTACTTGATTTACACCACAAAATTCTTCATGATGCTAATTGACCAATGAAGCATCCTCATGCAAGTGATCCTAACTTCTAGCAACTATTTGACTTGCATTAAATTGTTGCCCTGATGTGGAGGTTTCATTTTGAACCACCAAAGTTTGCTCAAATTCTCCATTTTGGAAAACATTTTGATTGTGAGAATTCTCGCATGTGTAACATCACTCTTGTTGTTGGGATAGATTATTTTGAATTGGGACCAAAGCATTAGAAGTGTTGGTAGTAGTTGTTTGTATGGTACTTAAGGGCTCAGTATGATTCCACTTTTTTTTCCCTTGATAAGGTTGTCTATTTTGTTGATAACTCTAAATTTGAGGCTAATGGTGCCTATTATTTTGAGCTTGCTACCTCTTCATTGATACTAACTCATTATCTATATTATGGAGCAAGGTGCCCCATTCATTTGGATATACAACAAGAGAAGAAGGTTGGTTGGTAGAAACCACTATAATAGGAGCCACCAGGATAGGAGCCACCATTGGCTGTGAAGGAACCTCTCGAAATAGAGGCATTGGTCACTTAGGAGCTATCTTCCCAGCCTATATCAAACAACAGTATTGTAATCCCTTTAAATATTTTTCCAAATATTTTAATTCGTCATCAGGAACATGGGAAAAAACAATCCCAATGTCCATAAAGGTGCTTGATTGTGAATTTTTCATGGGTATTGTGGGATTAGGGATAGAGTACAAAATGGGTTGGGTATTGACATACCTTACATGGAAGAGTTGGGGGACTTAGGGTCCACAATGGATGTAACAACAATGTGGGATGCTATAAGTCAGAAACTACATATAATTGGAGTATTGGCAATAGGACACTAGATTGTAAAGCTCATATGAGTTTTAAAACACTAAGGTGTGCCCACTATGAACACTAAATTGAAAAATAGTCATAATAGAACACATAAGATCAAAAATTAGAAAACAAAAATAGACAGAGACAGAGGTCTAATAAAAATTTGATCCAAAACTAACTAGACAAGGGTGCATTGGGTGCCTTTTTCTGGAAAATTTTTCTTTTACTTTCAAAGGTTAAATATTTATAATACTATTTATGGTTTCTATTTTGCGATTGTGTAGGTGTGACAGTGAATATTTTTCCATATTTTTCCCAATTTATGATTATGCAATGCAAAATGCAAGTGTGGGAACAATTTTCAAAATGTGCAAACAGTAAAATGTAACTCCAAATGTAATTTCTAGGTCTGAAATGCAACAATTGACTAGTCCTAATGTGCAAAATTTTAAAAAAGTATGATCTTTTTATATTTTTGAAACAAAACAATGCAATTTTTCACTTTTTTTACTATATGCAAAATATCTAAATGGATGCAATGAACACATACAAATCTAAAATAACCTATACAGATTTGTAAATTCAATTAAGGTGTAGATCTAACCTATGATGACTAAAATTAACCCTATTGTAACCTATGATGGAATATATGATATGCAATTTTTTGAATTTTTGTGTTTTTTATGATGCAAAAATGGATCCCTAGAAGAACAATACAAAGCAATAAAATTCTAATACTGGATATAAGATGATATGCTTTATATTTTAGAAGGTCTATAATGTTATCAGGTTCACCAAAATGATAAGGTGGAAAAGTGAAACCCTAATATTTCACTTTGGATTTCAAGGCTTTTCCACATGTCATATCATTTGAATTTGATATCGGTTAGGATATAAGATTGACTTGCAACCTGAAAGGTAAGTCAATCAACCATAGTATCTAAATTGGTAGGTTTTGGAGTGGTTTTCATATGAAATGCAATGGTATGACTAAATAACAATGAATATTCATAACTTTGATGTAAAAACAATAAATTTGGAATGTCATACACAAATTTGATATTCAAAAATAGAATGAGAAGACTTGTATGCACCGGTCACATAAATTTGAAGCTAAATTTGGAGGACTAAGTCACCCATGATACCTATGTTTGAGTAACAAAATTTACAATCTCTCTTCACAATCCTTGGGTGTCTAATTAGAGGCTTCCTCCTTTGAGATCTCATTATTAGATCTTCATCAAATGCTAAGATAATTCAGTTTCCATATCTTATCAAGTTGTAGGTTTTGAATGCAATAATGGAAAATCAATTTCAAATATTCCTCTGATCTTCTTTAGATCTATAACCGACACATTCAAAAAGGGAGGAAGGGTTGTGCCATATAGGGGTTTGCCTTAGCCAAACCTTGTGTTGGTTTTTCCACCTCCACAATGGAAAAATTGATGATAGAGAGCTTATCCTTTTGAGGGATGGAGGCTATAGTAACAAAAAGTAAACCTTTTCCTTACTTAATTTAGGAATAATTAACAATAAATTAGCCTAATGTCACCTTGATTTAGTGTTGTAATGTGTTTTACACATTCACATTAAGTTTAGGGCCCTTTTAAACTAAATGGACCTAATTTTGCCTTAGTTTAGTGTTGTAAAGTGTATTTATTTACATCTTCACACTAATTTTTTTTCCCACTTGCATTCATGACCTTAAAATCATCATTAATAGGCCCTTAATACCCTTTATTACGAATCCCAAGGCTTATTTCAACTGAAATCCCAACAAATTCAATAAATACATTTAATATTTCAACCCCTCAACATTCTCTCACCCCAAAAATCTAGGGTGGGACCCATATGCCACCTTGGGTGTATGATTCCCCCTAGGTGGGATCCATACACCACCTTGGGCATATGAGTCCCATATGGGGCCTTTTTAGGGTTTTGAGTGGGAAATCAAGGTTTTCAACTCAAATTTTGTGAATGTCGGCATTTGGGATCTAATAAATGGTAAAGTATATTGAATGCCTATATAACTAAGATTTCAAGTCATTATTTCACTAATAATTTTCAAGCAAGAGAGTTTCACCTAGACCTAGAGATTTCAAGAGAGATTTTCAAGAATTCAAGAGCATTCAAGAGTCAATTATCAAGCATTTTGGAGCATCAATTCAAGAGTCAAGCATCATGTCAAGGTCTTCATGCATCATGTGTGTTTGTGAGCTATCATGTTGATGTTGCATTTGTGATCCAAGTTCAAGCATTCAAAGTCATATTAAGTTTCATGATCAAGATCTACATCCATTGAAGCGAAATCATACAAGTTGTAGATATACACCAAGAATTCAACAAGGTTTGGTGAGTTGTTACATTCATTTGTTCATTCATCATTCCCTCATGTTATTTCAATTCATTTCAAATTTTAATTACTAAAACGTGGTCTGATTGAGGAAGATCCCCATCCACTAACAAAACAACATTTTTATCACTCTTGTGATGTGTGTTTTGCAGATTTATGTGAACGAGACTCATTCGCCCAACCTAGTGATTTAGTCCCTGATATATCCTTTTGAAAACATTCAACAATGTTGGATCTGGGTTCAAAAGATTCAGAAAAATCTTGAAAAATCCTATAGCAAGAATCATATGCCCAACCTACCATATTAGTCCCATTATAGCTTCTAATCACCATTCAACAGATCCTGATCAACTCCCAGAGAATCCCAGATCCTACCTTGAAAACCCTAGAGTGGGACTAAATTACCCAACCTAGCATATCAGTCCCAGTACAATCTGAAACAACAATTTCCAAGGTTTACAGACCTTGTTTTGGCCTCTCCAATCCTCTGGATACTTTTTTGTTTCATTCTATTTATTAATCTAATTTCATGCTTTCAAGTTTCTAGGGTTTTGTGCATAAGTGTTTGCATTTCTACTTTGAGACTTCATTTAATGGTGAACCCCCATCCAATAACACAAGGAAACCCCAAGTCTATCCCTCAATCTGGTCACTTGGTTGATGGATATATATGTTTCCTAATGATTAAAGTGTGAAATAGGTCCCAAAGTTCCATCTCCTAAAAGGTGGAAACTTCATTTCCCATTTGTTCATTTTGGTGAAACTGACCTTTGGACCCTTGAATTTTTTATTTGAAGAACATTGTAAATCCTATATCTAGATTCCATTAACTTTGCATTAGACTTGCATTAGTTTATTTGCATTTAGGGCTTCTAAATCTTGCATTAGTGAAAAGTACATATAGGTTGCATTTTTGCATCTTGCATGATTCAATTTCATTAGAAACTTGTAATTGCAAATAGTCAAGTCAGCATACAACCTAGATACCCTCAAATCAACTCAGAATTTGTTGAATATGGTTTGAAAACCCTAATTGGGACTCATTCGCCCACCTGGGTGATTTAGTCCCTATACATGTCTTTTTTGTTGATTTATAGGTATTTCGTGCTCCCTATTTTTCACTATTTGAACCTGTAAAAAACCCTATGTGGGAATCATATGCCCAGGTGGGCGAATGAGTCCTTGGAGGCCTACAAAATACAACTTTTTTGAACTTTGTAGTGATGTTTTGTACTTACTAGGATTTTTGGTAACCTATAGTATCAGTTTAGAAAGTTTTAGGAACTTATGTTTTATGCATATTGGTCAAAATCATCCATTTAGTGTAGTCATTTTCGAATCATTGCAAAATCATTTCAGTAGCAAAAATCATCAGATCTAAAAAATTTTTACATTTATGAAATTTTACATTTTTGCATACACAATGTTTATCCTCGTGAAACTTTACATAAGTTGGACAAAAGTACTTTTCACTTTTTCATACACAATGTTTACATTCATGAAGCTTTGCATAAATATGATAAAAGTGCTTTTCACTTTTGGATACACATCATTTCCATTCTTAAAGTTTTTCATAAATTGGATAAAAGTACTTTTCATCTTTGGATATACATTATTTACATTCTTGAAGCATTGCATAAGATGGTTATAAGTATTTTTCATTTTTGGTAAAACAATGTTAGTATCTTACATTTCTAAGCATACTTAGAAAAATTTCATCTCTCCCCCTATGAGAATGCTTTAGTGAAAGAGAACACAATGGACAATCATGACAATCAAATTTAGTCTTCTCCTATTATCTCTTCTATTTGTGAAGAATATATTTTGGTGTTAGAAGATCAAACCAATGAGAGTTATGAGAGTCCTATTTGTCTCTCTTCCCCTAGGGAAAACATTATAGGACAAGAGAATTCCATAATTGATAAGAAAGACAATCCAACCATAGATGAATCCCCTAATTTTGATGAAGTTATTTTAGAGGAACCAAATATTGAATGTCATGAACATCTACTTTGTTACTCTCCTAAACAGTCTCCTACTAGGGAAGAAATCATGGTGCAAGAAAATGACAACATTGAAAATAGTGATATGGTCTCCTTAGATGAAGATGATGAAGTGACATTAGACTCTCCTTCATTAAGAGATCATGAAAATAAGGATAATTCTTTTGAGGTTATGCACATTAGATATCCCTTGAAGTACTCTCCTGAGCCTAAACTTATCATTTATCCACACTCACAACAACCACAAGTTCAAAATAAACCCGTGCTTATCTTAGAACCACCTACAAGGAAACTTGATAATGATAATATTTTGAAGCAACTGAGTTACAACAACGTTTCTCATATATATAACACTAGAAACAATCCACAACCAAGACAAACAACTTCAACATCCCTCCCATTTCCTCAACCCATATTTCCTAGTGCTCCTCGTTTTCCTTCACATAGTGGGAAGGAGTATGATCTTGTTGAATAACTTAAGAATACTCCCGCAAAGATATCCCTATATGATATAATTCAAACTTCACTTAATTATCATACTATGCTTCAAATGGCCTTGCAACAGGTTGTGATTCCCTCTAGTGCAAATCCAAGTGATGTAGCAGCTCTAATTCAATTTTATGAATATGATTAACATTGACATTACCTTTCATCAAAATTAATTACCTCCCTTGGATTTGAGAAAGAAAATGAATCCTTCATGATAATAGCTACCTTCAATAGGACAAGGATAAAGCGAACCCTTTTTGACAATGTCTTAGCTCTTAATGTGTGTAGTGTAACCCTTTTGAATAAACTTGGTGTGGATAATTCGAGGATTTGACAATGTAGGAAAGCAACCGATTGGTGTGATCACTTTGCAAAAGGCCACATTACAAACTCCTATCCATGTTATGCATCATGATCTTTCATACAATCTTCTTTTAGGAAGACCATGGACTCATGAGATGAATGTGGTGCCTTCAACCCTTCATCATAAAATGAAGTATGTCTACAACAACAAAGTGTATACAATCGAAGCTGACCCTGAACCAAAATGTTTGAACATTGATTAAAACAAGGAAAATTCTTTGAAAACATTAACACCAACTCCAACTATATAAGTGGAATGTGTCCAAGAGAAATACAAAGAAAAGCATATTCAAGAAGTCACAAAGTTATTGGAAGATGATTGGGGTTCCTTAGACTTCACACCTACATTCATGGGCGAATATAAGAACATAAAAAAAGAGTTTGTAAAGAAAAATGAACCAACAGTAATGTCAACACAAAATGCAACAAAATATTTGAAAGCATCCACTTCAACCACTTTAGAAAGAGAAGCAAATTACACAACAAACTTTGATGAAGTTGATTATGAGCAACCACCGAATCCAAAAGAAATGAAAAATCTTTATGGAAGAGGTTATGAACTTATGGCACAACTTGGTTATAATGGAAAAGGATGTGGTGCTAGAGAACAAGGTATATATGTCCCCATATAGCCTAACACACAAGAAACCACTAGTGGTCTTGGTTATTGTCCTTTGAAATAAATGAAAGAATCAAAGAAATCCCCGCTTAACATCAATTTCATCACACAAAACACTAATAATTCAAATTTATTAGATTTTACACCCTCTTTTTAAAGGAGAGCATAAAATCTCACAATCTAAAGAGTCTTGTGTAAGTATGACACCTTGTACTAAGCAAGAGATATATTTGTCACAAAATAAAGGAACATCTTCTACTATTGATCAAGAGAGTATCTTGATGAGACTCCTCCAAGATCGTTTGATATCTATCCCTCCAAGAACATGAATTTTTTTTTACTACAAGAATTCATTTTGTGCATTAGAGTTCATGGTCATTCTACTAATGAATGTAAAGCTTTGAGTGATAAAATTAAACATCTTAAGGGTTGTGGTGCTCTTCCTTGTGTTGAAGCACCTTGTTCCTCTAATGGATACTAATTTTCAAGTTTCTCATCAATAATCTTGACTCATCCTTGTATTGCACTAAGTGGGGGCAAGGGATTAGGTAGTTGTGTCCTCGTATGGCACTTGTCGTTGCCTCTTTTGGCTATTTGACCACCTTCCACATATATATAGGAGCAAGCTTGGGATGTGGACGACATTCCTTAAGTTGGTTCGCATGTGATGTACTTTTCTTTCTATGTTTAGCATTACATTTTGGGGGCAACCCATTTTCATGACACAACCTTCATTTAGAAACATATGACATGGCATAGGGATTTCTAAATAAGCTCTCATGTCCTCTTTATTGTTAAAATTTATCATGTGCTACTTTAAAGCAGATTGCTCACAACAATGGTGTTAGAAATCACTTTAAAGTGGGGGCATACATTGAAATTATCTTTCGATATTTTGCATGTTTCATTGTGTGATTTTCTTTCTTCCTATGATGCATCATTTTCTTGGTGGTGTCATTAGGTTTGATTTCCTCTAAGAGCATCATATTTCTTTGATTTTTCTTCTCTTGGAAACATTAGGCACGATGTTCTCTAAGAAGAGACCTTACATGAACTAAGAAAAACCCCTTTAAACATACATTACACTATTTTGCATTTACAATAACCGTTATATGGCCACCTTGCATAACACACTTTTCTTGCTTGTGGAGCCATCCTATTTTTTCATGGGTGTTAGCATATGAAGTTTTGCTTGCCTCATGAATCCCATTGTTCATGTTGTTTGGAACCTTATCAAAGTTACCAAGAGGTATAACTTTGGTATGGTTAGTAAGAATGGGAGCCAACCTTAGGCATGATTTTCCTGTTATCAATTTTTCACCACAACTCAAATTGACAGAACTGGTTAATTCAAGTTCATTTTAAGGTGAAAAGTTTTAGTTTATTTCTATAGATTGTTTAAACCATTGCATGTTTTGAGTTTGAGTTTAAACGAAAGTGCAATGTGTTTCAGTATGCCATTCATCATTTGTAGCATTAACTATTGCATGAGATGTAAAAGAAATTACTTCATTCTGTATTCAGTTGTTCATTACACAATGTTTCATACATTTATTGCAAAAGAGAAGTACAAAATTGAACAAAAATTGCACAAAATGTTGTTTTGTTGTCATTGGGATAAAAAGGAGAACCAAGTGTCCCACACAAGCCGTGGGAGTAGCTGAAACAATGAATCATAAAGAGTACACTAAGAGAACATAAGAGGGAACATAGCCATCATTGCCTGAACATGTCTTCGATTTTCCTTCAGTGTTGTGCATTCCTCTTTACTTCCATCATCCAAGTGAACCTACAAGTGATTGAAATGTTTGTTAGATCTCAAGTTATGAATCCTCCTACATGATCTATCAACAGTAATGTAGAATACTTTTTATGATGCATTGAATCAATTGAGCAGAGACAAGAGAAGTGCAAGAGAATACCAAGGAGGAAACATCATAAGAAACTTTGAATTTATTGTTTTAATCTAACACTATTTGTTTCTTGTGCAGGTATAGGAAAAACCATGTTGTTGATATGTTTTGAATATTTTTAAGCATGTGGTGTAAAACGGGCTCCCATAAGGGTTGAGTTTGACATGATGCCCCTTAAAATTCCATAGAGGGGTTGAAAAAGGAAACAATTCAGTATTGCTCAAAAGAGATATGCACCTGAAGGAGTGCATCACAAGTGTCATAAGATCTCAAGAAATTGATCATCTAGGACAATCAAGTCTGAAAATGCAATGAATTGAAGATCATAGATGATTAATTGCTCAAGTAAATCATCATAAGGAGTGCATCATCATGGAATGTGATAGTGAAAAAGCATACATAATGCCTTGTTTACAAATCAACAATAGCAACTAGAGCAATTTGAGAAGCTTTAAAGCATCATCATCAGGTGTTCATATTTCAAAATATTCTATGTAAAAAATAGATTCATCAACATTTGTTGCATGAGAGAGACATAAATTCATGAAGAGTATAGAAGAGAGATTGTCTCCATTCAAAAACAAAATTGTAAGTGGTTGCAAATGAAGCTTGAAGATCAAGGGTGAAGGAAAAGAAGCATTGTTGAGCTGAAAATACAATACACTAAGTGCTTGAGCTGAATGTAATGTGAAACAACATCATTGATGTCAATGGAATACCAAGAAAGTCAAGGTTGGTTTCAAAATAATTGATGCTACAGGTATAAAATGCATCTCATTGCATTTCCACATTAAACTGTGAAATTAGAAGTGCATTTCTAAAGCATTCAAATGCATAGAATGGATAATAGCAAGCAGCAAGTAATCTATAGAAAATATCATGTTGGCTTAGTGCAACCTTATAAAGTGAGTAAGGGGAATTAAATCATCAATTTATAGTGCATTCGAGAGTAAATACAGCTTTCTATGTGCAAGTGTGTGCAAATGTCATTGCAAATCATGCCAAACAGTGAATGAGAAATTGCATGAAAGTGTGAGAGAACATGTTTGACAAGTAAAGTAAAAGCATAACATTCAGACCTTGTTTCCATGGTTATGACATGACTCATTTTTAAGAAAAGATGCCTAAGGAAATCCTTCATTACATCTATCTCTCTGGAGAGTGAAAGTACTAAAGCACAGTGACCGCCATGATTAATGAGAATGAGAAAATGCATCCATGTTGTTCTTTTCAGAATGGTAAGCTTATGCTACAGTAAGCTAGGGTTTCAAGATAGAAGTGAATAACAATGTTTGCATATTCAAAAAATGTGAAACCCAAAAGAGTTCCAAACTTTGGCCTTGCTTAAGAATGGCTAACTTTTGTTCTCATTTCAGAAAATAAAGGATAATGTTTCATTTTCATATAATATATGAGAAATTTAAAATGCATCGAAACCCTAGTCAGTGCTCTCATGGTCGTGTCCTAAGAGGAAAGTTTTCTCTCCACAAAGAAAACTCACTTGGGGTTTTGGTTTTAAAAAAAGTCCAAATACAAAGACAATGAGGGTTTGAATGTATTCAAATAATGGACCCCTTCAAAAAATGGAGCATGGTATGGCCATAGCCGCGGCCATGAAGGGTCTGCAAGCCCTTGGAAACAAAGACAAAATGCATAGTTTTCTCCTGATTTTATCTTCTTTACAAATGCCATTACTTTCTACAACCTGGGTCAAGCCCAATAATAAGTCATTTTTTACAAAAATGAAGAAATGTAAAAGAATGGTCACGGCCTGTGCTTAGGGATTTTAGTTTTTCCACAACAAATCTTTCATTTTTTTGTGAAAAAGGCTTGAATCAAAGCTTATTTAAGAGGGAAATGCTCAAAAAAATTAAGCATGGAGCTTACCCAAGGTTTTTGTGGAGAAAACTCATCAAAATACCATGGCCAAGCCCTCACAAAAGCTTGAACCAAGCATTCTCATGGTGACCAAACAAAGCATTGAAGCAGCAGAGATATGAAGCACACAAAATGCATCAAAAAACCAGTCATGGCCACGACCTATAGGCCCATTTTCTCTTTTGAATGGAGTCAAAAATATATCACAATGAAAACAAACAACTCACCATCGAATGCAGAAGAAGATGCAACTCAAATGGTGGAGTTCCCACTCAAACCCTAGTTCCCCATGGTGGTCAGATGCAGAGCCCTATTTTCTCCAAACTTGGACAATGGAAATGATGTTCAATTAGGGGTCAGTTTTGACCTTATGGTTTTTCCATGTGCCCCATTCGAATGTGATTTTAATCACATTCTTTTAAAAATCAAATGCCATGTTAATACCTTGACCTCATATATTACCTAGGGCGAACCATGCCTTCGACATTTTTATTGATTTTTAAAGAAAATAAAACAAAAGCCATACATTTCCTTTGTGTTTTTCATGTGAACCATATACACATTTCCCCTTTCACTAGGTCGAGCTATCCATGCCTTAGTGTTTTTCGGGTCTAGGGCTCATAATCAAGTATTATGATTTTTTATAAGAAAAATCAAATGTATAGGAGCTTTCACATAGTGTTTTAATTTTTTGCAAAATATTAATTTTTACTCAAACTACAAAAAATCAAAAAAATTAAACTCAAAATGCAAAAATCAAATGTATTAGGTGGGTTTCTATTTTATTTTTTGAAACTGCAGATAATGTAAAACATCACTAAGGTAATATTTCTATAAATTACCTTGGTGTTTGTTATGTTTTAAATGCAGTTGGTACACTTCAGTCTTCACTGAATCTTTCTATTTTGAGTTGGAGTTCTTGGGCGGATTTGGAAAAGAGATGAAAAAATGGACTTTCTATTTTCAGTTTCTAGCTGTTTGCACCTGATTTTGAGGTTTTTTTTGGATGGACCCTTTGGAGATGGGAAGTTACTATCTTTTTCATGTAGTTTGGAGCAATTTGAGACCCTATTTTTCAAGATTTTCAAAGGAGCTCGAAAATGGGGAAGAGTTGCTATTTTGGAGATGCAGTGACCTAATTTTTTCCATTTTTCACTATTGGGGTCACTTGAGGGCTATAAGTTTGAGAAATTTTAATTTCTCAACAGTTTAGGTTGATGTTTTCTTGCTCTCCTATCCATTGAGAGAGTTTTGTAAACTAATTGATGTACTTAGATTCTAAAATTGTCACTCCTTCAATTCAATAAAATAGCAAAGTTTCCTTTCTTCATCCACTTGTTCAAATTTGCAGTTACAATATGATGTTAGTTGTGATTCAAAAATTGTAGAATCCTTCTTATGTCTTTGTCATTGTAGGTTTGTTTGCGGGGTTTTCATGTGACTCGGGTTGCATCCTGTGTTAAGTTTGGTTAACCTCTCTGCAAATCACTTTTGATTCATATGCTTAGGGTGGGATTGTGAAAATTAGAGTTTTGGAGGTATTGTTGTGAGTGTAAAAGATTATTAGAATATTCTTATTGCTGGTGAATCACCTTAGTTTAGGATCTCTATTTTCAGCTTTTCCTTCTACCCCTTTTCCCTAAAATTTTAGTAGATTAAGTGTTTCACTGGGGGAACCAACCCACTCTGGAGATTTGCTCTCACCTACAAATTTACCCACAAATCTGAGAGCGTTTCCATGTTGCAACAGGATAGGAAAGTCTAACTTGGCTAAGGGTGCAATCCTTATTGCCAACATTTCCCATATCAACTTGCTTGCGTGTGTGAGCACATACCAACTGCGTGTGTATGTGTCTTTGGGGGCTCACCTAGTGGGTACCGGATTCTACTAGCCCTTGTGAGCATGTGTTTTGTTTGCATAGTGGACATCGTGTTCCACTTGTAAGCATTTCTTTGGACAAACATATTAGACCTGGTCCACAACGTGTTGGATAGACTATCGAGGCTTGATCCACCCCTTTTGTTTTTATTTTTCTTTCTACTTTGTCTTTGACAGTGTATGCTTGTACCTTATTGTTGCTTCATACATTATTTACATGTGTGTTATTTTATGCCTATGATGGTTTGCCATAGGATCTTGATCCTAGGGGCTTGTGCAACCCCCTAGGATCATTGTTATCCTATCTCACTAGCATTGATACACTTGAACCCCTCTTGATGCGTATTTTTCTACTTTAGTGTGAGTTTGAAGCAAGTTCCTCCTCTCACTAAAGTAGGGGCTAAATGTAGTAACAAAAAAAGTATCCCTTTTCCTTAATTTGGGAATAATTAATAATAAATGAGCCTAATGTTGCCTTGATTTGGTGTTGTAATGTGTTTTACACATTCACATTAAGTTTAGGGCCTTTTAAACCAAATGGACCTAATTTTTCCTTAATTTAGTGTTGTAAAGCGTATTTTTTTACATATTCACACTAAGTTTTGGGCCCTCTTGCATTCATGACCTTCAAATAATTATTAATAGGCCCTTAATACCCTTTATTATGTATCCCAAGGCTTATTTCAACTGAAATCTAGACAAATTCAATAAATACATTTAATATTTCAACCCCCTGACATTATCTCACCCCAAAAACCTAGGGTGGGACCCATACGCCACCTTGGGTGTATGAGTCCCATTCAGAGCCTTTTTAGGGTTTTGAGCGGGAAATCATGGTTTTCAATTCAAATTTTGTGAATTTCGACATTTGGGATCTAATAAATGGTAAATTATATGGAATGCATATAACTAAGTGTTCAAATAATTATTTCACTAAGAATTTTCAAGAAAGAGAGTTTCACCTAGACCTAGATCTTTCAAGAGAGATTTTGAAGCATTCAAGAGTTGATTATCAAGCATTTTGGAGCATCAATTTAAGAGTCAAGCATCATGTCAAGGTCTTCATACGTCATGTGTGTTTGTAATCTAACATGTTGATGTAGCATTTGTGATCCAAGTTCAAGCATTCAAATTCATATTAAGTTTCATTATCAAGATCTACATCCATTGAAGCCAAATCATACAAGTTGCAGATTTACACTCCAAGGATTCAACAAGGTTTGGTGAGTTGTTACATTCATTTTTTCATTCATCATTCCCTCATGTTATTTCAATTCATTTCAAAGTTTAATTACTCAAATGGGGTCTGACTAAGGCAGACCCCCGTCTACTAACAAAAAAACATTCTCTCTCTCTTGTGATGTGTGTTTTGTAGATTTATGTGAATGGGACTCATTCGCCCAACCTAGCGATTTAGTCATTGATATAGATTTTCAACAACATTCAACAGTGTCAGATCTAGGTTTGGAAGATTAAAAAAGATCCTAAAAAATCCTATAGTAGGTGTCATACACCCAACCTAGTGTATTAGTCATGTTACAGTTTTTTATCGTCGTTCAATAGATCCTGATCAACTCTTATATAATCCCAAATCTTTCCCTAAAAACCCTAGAGTGGGACTAAATTTCCCAACCTGGCATATCAATCTCGGTACAATCTGAAACAACAATTTCCATGGTTTACAGACCTTGTTTTGGCCTCTCCAATCCTTCGGGTATGATTTTGAACTTTCATTCTATTTATTAATCTGATTTCATGCTTTCAAGTTTCTAGGGTTTTGTGCATAATTGTTTGTATTTATCCTTTGAAGATTCATTTAATTGTGAACCCCCATCCAATCACACAAGGAAACCCCTATTCCATCCCTCAATTAGGTCACTTGGTTGAGGGATCTAGGTTTCCTAATGATTAAAGTGTGAAATAGGTCCTAAAGTTCCATCTCGTAAAAGTTGGACACCTCATTTCCCATTTGTTCAGAGGTTAAATGATGAATGAATGATGAATCAAAAATTGGATGCAACTCACCACTCAAATATGATTTCCTTGAAGGACTAAAGTCATTCACATCTCCTCAAGGCTTGATTGAAAATTGGCTTGGATTTTTTTGTAGACCTACAAGTGTTATTCCTCACAAACAAAATGTATGCATAAACATGAACAAACTCATATAAAACTTGACATGATGCTTTGACAATGAAATGTTGAAATATCTCTACTCTTGAATGCTCTTGACATGATAATAATTGCTTGAGAGTGCTCTTGATTCCCAATTCTTGCTAGATATCTCTTGTTAGTTTTCAAATGATGCAATGACTAGGAATTTATATGCAATTAATCTAATTTCTTGAAAAAATAAATCCCGATAGTTGATATTTGAAATTTGAATTTCAAATAATAAAATTCCAGCTTCGATGCATTAAAATTGGAGCCAAAATAGGCGAACAAAGTCACCCAGGGTGCCATCGTCCCAACCTTATTATGCAAGGAGAAAAATATTAAATATTTACCTCAAATTTTTACATGTGATTTCTTGAAAAATGTCCAAATAGGCCACATAATGCATAATTGAGGAGATTAGGTGTACAATTAGGTCCATGCACATAAGAGGGAGAAAAATCTAGTGTGAAATTGTCAAGGGTGACAATTTACGATGCTACACATCACAATACCACATATCTTCCATCTCCTAATCATCACAATCATTCACATCTTCCTTCTTCTAACATCCCCATCTCATCTCAAACAATCAATCCCACATCCCACTTGCATATCAAAATCCCATTTCATACAAAAAAAAATCATCTCACATCCCACAACCTCATCCTTCCATCCCTTCTTCTCAAATCTCCACATCCAACCCATTGATCACCTCACACACTTTTTAAACCTCAAATCCAAATTCTTCTAATCCCATCTCATCCAATTATCAACACCCCCAATCTTCCAATCCCATATCATATTCTCATCAATACCAACATATATCATCCTCACAACCTCCCATTTCCAACTATCAATCACCACCCCTCAATTTCACAAGTTCTTTGGCCTAATACATGAAAAAAATTAAGGATAATCTTAAGGGGATTCAACTATGAAATCACAATAAATCTTATATCTTCCAACAACTATGTACTTAACCTTTCAACAAGTCCATCGCCATGATCCCTTTCCCCAAAATTTTGAAATGCCTAAATTTGAGAAATACAAGGGAAAGGGAGATCCTAGGGAGCATGTTAAAGAATTATACATTGCATGCCAAGAGGTCTCATATCTTGATGCACACCTCTTGAGAATATTGCTAGAAGCTTGGGTGGATAATCCCTTGATTGGTTCACTCACCTCCCTCATGGGACAATCACAACGTTTTTTGAGCTAGCCACAAAGTTTGTTACTAATTTCTTCTACAATATAGAATATGATATCGCCACATGATGAAACTTTGTAACACTAAAAAAAGAGGTGAAATATTTTCCTCATTTTTGTAAAGATGGAGACATCTTTCTAGTCACTTTGCATGGCCCATACCCAAAAAATAACTTGTCACTATCATTGTCGAGAACTTAAATACTGAATTGGCCTTCCATCTTCAAATTCAATATGCTCACTCCTTTGATGATATCATAGAAAAATGAGTTGCTATCAAAAAATAACTTATATCTAAAGGACTAATAAAAATTTATAAAGAAGGCAAAGACAACAATCATTAATTTCTAGTGACAAATCTTGTTTTTGGTATAAAAACAAAAACGTAGTCAACGATGGTGTGAACAATATCAAACATGTTTAAAATATCTAAATACCTCCACCATCATCATCTCAAAATAATCTATCTCACCAACATAATGTGATCATCCCTAAGGGTCAACCAAAATTATATACTCAACAAGAATATACTCCCTTGGGAGAACCCATTAAATCCGTGCTCCAAAAGTAAGTCCAAGCCAACATGATCCAGCTACCACCTATCAAACCACTTGGTATAAAGAGAATGAATTTTTTCATTACCATAGGGTTCATGGGGACATAAAACATCCTCTTTCATGAGACTTAATAACTTGATCCAAGATCTTATTGATCAAGAAGAAATCTCCATCGAAGGCCAAAATCCCTCTAATGAACGCTTGGGTATATACAAGTAGCCTTTGCCACAATATAATGATCATAAAGCTTCTATATCATACAATACAATGCCTTATAACTACAACAATAATATCTCATTTGATCCCATCATTAGCCACATTAAATAAATTTCTTCCCAATTAGCCACTATAACCATCAAAGAACCTTATTGTGCACCTCTACTTGATGTGGTTGAATTACCATCCAAGCATATTCATCCTCCTCCCAACCTACAAATTAGTATAGAATCCTTCACCACTTGAAGAAAACTAGCACAAATATCTATCTTTGAGCTACTTAAAACATCCCCCATCCACAAGGACCTCCTTGAGAAATCCCTCCATGAATCTTGAGTCCATAATAAAATTAATCTAGCTCAATTTCAAGCCATGATAGGACACTTATCATCCCCATAATCCCTCACCTTTTCTACTAGATATTTACCTTCCATTGACCCATCTCATAAAATTCCACTATACCTTCAAGCCCGCATCCATAAAACCAAAATCAAACACATCCTAATAGATAGTGGATCAGAGCTTAATGTTTGCAACTTGAGTTTAATAAAAAAATTGGGATATTATGATGATGTTGTCAATTCCCAAAAAAATATTACAATTAAAGCATATGATGAATCCAAGTGTGAATCTAAAGGCTCGATAAAGTTACCCATCTAGTTCAAACCAACTACAGTTGGAACTACTTGTCAGATTCTAGAACTTGATCTCCTATACAACATCATCTTCATCCTCATAAATTGATGCCTCATTGCTACCTACCTCTTACACTATCTCAGAGATCAAGGATACAATAAAAACCTTGGTATTGGAAAATATTTTGTGCCTTGCACACAAGCTCCATTGTTAAATGAGGACCGCCTCTCTTTTTTTGCTTCATTTTCCTGTCTTTCAGGTTTTATGTTGGTTTGCTTTAGGTTAGTTTCCCTTTTTGGTCGAGTGCTTATTTAATTTTTAGTCTTGGTCACATTCAGAGTTTAACATTTTGGAAGATTGCATAAACTTGATGGTTGGTCAAATGACTTCAAAAAATTTGCAAGGTTGGAAGGTGCCCAAATTTTTGTAAGGTTGAGTGACTTTTGTTTTTTCACGAAAGGTTTGGTCATGGGATTTTCTCCATAGGGTTGTGTGAGTATGAATTTTTTGTAGGGTTGTGTGTATATTTAGATTCCACAAAATCCTTATTAAGATCAAGGCTTCACAAATCATGCATGTTTTGAGAAATGATGTCAAAAATAAATGAGGTACATGTTGCCTTTTATAAGCTCTAAAGTCCAACCTATTTGGATTTTTCATAATGTTACTCACTCTCTCATGAAGTCTTCACTATTATGGAATATGTTCATTCATCCATTCCTATGAAATATCTGCACATTCCATTTTCTTCATATTTAATAGTATTACGAAGATTGATCACTTATCCTTATACCTGCTATCATCCCATAGTACTATTCCATGGTGGAAATATACAATGTTACCTTGAGTTTCTGAGACGGGGACGGCAGGGGATGGCAAGACGAGTCCCCAAGTCCCCTATTCTTCAAGCCAAATTTGGGGACAACTATATAAAATATAGGAAAATTTAAAATATATAGGGAAATTTTACATATTCATGTGAAAATATGGATAAAGCATGCATATATACATTATATAAACTTAACATATAACATTTGTGTTAAGAATTCTTTGTAAATACTCAATATGCATTCAAAATTCAAAATTCATTGTCAATATGCATGTGATATTAAAAAATAACATACAAGGTATAAATGTATAACAAAATTCCCAAAGGCTACATTGCTGCCATATAGTTTTTTTTTTCAATTATGATATGAAAATCAAAAGAAAAATATATAGTGCACTGTTGTTGTCCCCTGACCGTCCCTTGTTCCTGAGATGGGGACAGGAGGATTTAGACCCCCATCCTCGGATAACATTGAAAATACATTATCCATTTGAGTATATCTTGATCCCCATATTCCTTCGCCCATCTGTAATCACTTCACTTCTCTGCAATTGTATTACTCTAATGGTGCAAATATTGATCTTCTCTACATATTCCAATAGCTAGTGCATACTTTCAAAGTGATAGGTGGGTAAGTGACAATTGATAAACTTCAAAAGTGATCACTGCAATTATGGGTTTCTCTAGTATTAGGATGTGGGAGTGTCGACGTGAGGATTGAATGACTGTCAGGCACATGATTATACCTATTAATGTGGCTAAATCTTTGTTCAAGGGTTTTAAATAGGGATATCCTTTATTCATTTAACTTGCACTATTTATATTTGACACCCGCACAATTCCAAAAGTAAACTATACACTTGGGACTACTATTTTATTATGGGTAGGCTTTCACTTGGAGAAAACTGAATTATTATGTTCCTTGTTGAATTTGGCATATGTGCAGACACATCACTGTGCCATCCTTTTTCCTACCATATCACTTTTGGATGCATGAAATTTTCATATTGTGAAGTTTTTTGTATTGCATGACCTTTCCCATTATCAAGATATGGTTAAGACTGTTAGTTTTAAGATCAAAATTTAAATAAGTAGAATTAAAACAATTTCACACAATTTGACACAACATATACCCTGGGAAAACCCTCCAACTAGAGGGAGAAAAACCCAACAACAATATATCACTTATATATTGAATAATAATCAGAAAATATCTTTACAATGAGGCCAATCACAAGGACAAATATCATCACCAAACTTTATGCAACCACCTGATAATAATATCGCTCTTCCTTGATGATAAATTTAGCCTTCTATGAAGACTTTGATCTGCTCTTGAATAAACTCACACTTCTATGAAATCAAACTATGAATGATATGATTGAATGGTAAATAACTAAACAACATCTTGTATATATACAAGTCGAAGAGATATCCTTCATGAATTGTGTCTCTTCACATTACAAAGTCGGCCCATGATGAAGGATTGTAACTCATACAAAAGGTGGTGATTCAATGAAGTCAACCTCATACAATTAACAATAATTAAATATTATTTATTATCCCAAGTGAAGCGCCTCTTCACCAAATGACGTCTCCAATAAATTAAATAGCCTAACGGCTATATTTAATTTATGCTTGATACAAGTCAGGGTTGGAAGTAAGAGGCCCGATGCTGCTAAACATCAACACTCCCTCTCAGCTAGGGAGGAATACTTCCAGCTATCCAATGTCATGGAGTCTCTCAACATGACACCCACAATGGCTACACCCATATGTGGAAAGAGCTCATCACAGAGTCACTCAACGTGATATTGTCCATCATGGCTACTCCCATGTATGGAAAGAACATGTGCACAAGTGCCCATCATGAAGTCACTCAATGTGATGTCATCATCTCATCATGACATCCACCATAGTTTCTCCCAGAGGGTGGATAAACACAGGTACAAGTAAATCATCATGGAGTCTCTCAGCGTGATGTTGTCATGGAGTCACTCAACATGACATCCACCATGGCTACTCCTAGAGGGTGGAAACAAGGGCTTTCACCTCAAATTTCTCTCACAGAGAAAGATGCATTAAACAAGGGCTTACACCTCAAATTTCTCTCACAGAGAAAGATGCATTAAAGAAAATCGTAGAAGATCGCTGATGTTGAGTCTCCCTCTCAGCTAGGGATTTATTCTCCACAACTCCAATCTTGTATGAAAAGTGCACAAAATTCACTCTGGAGAGAGGCTTAGTGAGAATATCAACCATCTGCTCATTAGTACAAATGAATCTCAACTGGATAGCTTTCCTCAATACCATATCTCTAATGTAGTGGTATTTGATCTCAACATATTTTGTTTTTTCATGAAACACTAGATTGACAGAAAGCTTCACACAACTTTGATTATCATAATGAATGACAGTCGTCTCCAATGATTGTCCAAACAATCCTACAAGGAGCTTCCAAAGCCACACTACTTCTCGAGCTGCCACACAAGATGCAATATACTCGGCCTCTATGGTGCTTAGTACCACTGAAGACTGCTTCCTTCTACACCAAGAGATCATCGCAGATCCCAAACTAAAGCAACACCCAGAGGTACTCTTCCGATTAGCTACACACCCTGCCCAATCAAAATCAGAATATCATTGTAGCTTTAGGTCCACATTGGAAGAATATCTCAATCCATACCCAACTGTTCCATGCAAGTATCTTAGGATATGCTTTGCTGCAACTAGATGTAATTTCCTTGGTTCACACATGAACTGACTAAGTGCACTCACTACATAGAAAATATCTAGTCTAGTATTGACTAGATACATCAACGATCCAATCATCTGCCTATAAATAGTAGGATCCACCAGATCTGAATTAGTTGCAGACTCCTTTAGCTTTTGCAAATTGGTTTCCATCGGTGTAGACATTGATTTGCAATCCATCATGCCAAATCTCTTCAAGATGTTTATTGTACACTTCCCTTGACTCATAATGATCTCATTAGGCCTCTACCATACTTCTAAACCAAGGAAGTAATGCATGTATCTAATATCCTTCATCTCAAATTCATAAGCTAACTCCTTCTTACATTTGATAATGAGGTGTTCTTATCCTGTAAGAAATAGATCATCAACAAGAGAACCAAGATCAATGCCTCACCATCAATTACTTTGAGGTATAGGTTTGAATCAACATCATTCTTGGAGAATCCCAAGCTCATCAGGTATCGATCAATCCTTTCGTACCAGACACAAGCAGCCTACTTAAGGCCATACAAAGCCTTCTTCAATCTACAAACATGAGACTCCTTCCCATGAATTTCAAAGCCATCAGGTTGCTCAATGTATAGCTCTTCTTCAATTACACCATTAAGAAATGTTGTCTTCATTTCCATCTGATGTAACTTCCATCCTTTAGCTACTACAATAGCAATGATAGTCCCGATGGTTGTATAACAAACAACTGGAGCAAATGTTTTTTTATAATCTATTCCCTCTTTCTGAGAGAACCCTATAGCCACAAAACTAGCCTTGTACTTCTCAATGCTTCCATCAACCACATGCTTGATCTTGAAAATCCACTTAGAAGATACAACATATTTCCCTTCTAGTCTAGGTACAATATCCCAAACATCATTCTTGAGGATAGATTGATATTCTTCAGCCATGGCATCTCTCCATACTTACTGAATTGAAGCTTCCTCAACACTGGAAGGCTTAGATTCAATAGTTTGACTCATTAATGCAACATAGCTTGGAAACTTTTGTGGTCTTTTGCTTTCTCTGAATGTTCCTCTAGGGGCTGCAAACTTTTTTGCCTCCTGCATTATTTTCCTAGCCCATAGAGGTATCTTTCAACCAATAAGAATGTCTCTCGACCAATTAGTTGGTTCCAAAGGCTTAGTTGGATCACCATCTTATTTTGGTTCAATAGACTCCCTCTGAATCTCAGGAGAATGGTCAACTTCCATGTCCTAAGGAGTCTCACGGTCTTCATTATCTATCTCCATGTAAGAGCCTTTAGATCTCTTGAATGCAACATATTCTTCAAATGTAACATCCCTATTGATATCTATTTGTTTCTGGCCTGGAATGTAAATCATGTATGATTTTGAAGACTCATTGTAACCCACAAATATTCCTTTCTTTCCAGAAGGTTCCAACTTAGTCCTTTTATCTTTAGGCACATGAACATACACATGATAGCCAAAGATTCTCAAGTGACTAACTTCAGGAGTCATGTTCTCCAAAATATGATGAGGTATCTGATTCTAAACATATACTGTCATTCTAGATGCTTCAGCCCAAAGGAAGGTTTGCAAGTCTTGATCATGGATCATGGCTTTAGCTGCTTCTACAATGGATTTGTTCTTCCTTTCTGGAACACTGTTTTGTTATGGATTGTAGGGGACACAAAACTCCCTCTTAATCCTAGCCTTGATACAAAAGTTACGAAATCCTCTAGAGATGTATTCTCCTCCATTGTCAAATCTCAGAACTTTGATCCTCTTCCCAGAAAATTTCTCTACTTGATCCTTAAATTCTTTGAATTTCTCAAGTACTTATTCAGATTCTTTAGTCTTTAAGAAATAAATTCAAGTCTTTCTAGAGTAGTCATAAATGAAAATTGCATAATACAAGAAACCACTCAAAGAAGCAACAAACATTCGACCACACAAATCAAAATGAACAATATCTAGAATACATTTTGATCTACTCTCACTACTATGAAAGGGGCCTTTAGTATTCTTACCCAATGCGCATCCACGACAAGTACCTTCATGCTTCTAGCTGAGTTTAGGAAGGCCAATGACCATCTTCTCCATGGATGGGAGTACTCTAAAATGAAGGTGAGCAAGTCTCATGTTCCATGCAAGAAATCCTCCTTCAGAGAATGCAACTTGATATCCCTTGTCCTCCAAAGTTGAAATTGAGACAAGGCTCCTCTTGATGCCTAGTACAAATAACACATTGCTCAATTGAAGAGAGGAGGTTCTAACACCTTTCACATAATAGCATGCATCATCTCTAATTATGACTTGAATGCTTGTATCTCTCTCCACCAAATATGAAAGATGTTCTCTAAAACCAGTAATGTGATGAGAGGTGCCACTATCAAACAACCAAGTGTTGCTATCCATTGGAACATTGCTTGATAGGGCAAAATAAAATAGAAATCTACTTGAATTGTCTCTTGAATCCTTCTGAGGAGAGACCTCACCCACATCTGCAATAGAATAATGTTGTTTTGGTCTAGTTGGACAATCTTTCGCATAGTGACCAAACTTGTCACATCTGAAGCAATGTATACTGGAGAGATCCTTCTTCTTCTTTGATTCAGGAGCACCATCTGATCTTCTATCTCTATTCCTCTTGAATTTTCGTTTCTTCCCTTCTCTTCCTTTCCTCTTTGATGAATGAGCGGAAATTACATGAATGTCTTCATTGTTAGAACTTTTCCCATTACCTCTCACTGCCAATCTAGATTCCTCTTGAATACAATCTTCCCTAAGACGATCAAACTTAGGTATCTTTTATCTTCCACTCATTCCTTGGATAAATGGTTCCCAAGATTGAGGAAGACCATTAAGTGCCAACATGAATAAGTCCTTATCATTGACCATATGACCAATGACACAAAGCTGATCTCTTAATTCAGTGATCTTCATCAAGAAGGAGATGATAGAATCTCCTTTCGCCATCTTGATATGATGGAGTTGTTTCCTCAATGCAAGAGCTTTGCCTATATTGTTGATCTCATACAATCCCTCCAAGGTCTTGAACATTTATCTCGCTATCTTCAACTTGGAGATAACAGGCACAAGGTGATCCTTCACATAATCAACCAATATCTTCTTGGCCTTTGTGCCATTCTTCTTCCATTGTTACTTCTCATTCTCATAGGAAGGCTCGGGGACTTCACTCTCCACGAACTCAACAATCTCATTTTCTTCCAATGGAATCAGAACTCTAAACTTCCAAGAGGTGAAGTTAGAGGCGCCTTCAAGTCTATCTTCAACCTTGAGCCCGTTCACCATCTTCAAAGATAAGATAGACACACTAAGATGAGAACAAGAGAGGAAGAGAAAACTGCTTATAGAAAAATGATCATGATCTTGCTTAAACCTACTCTGATACCTATATGTTAGTTTTAAGATCATAAATTAAATAAGCAAAATTAAAACAATTTCACACAATTTCACACAACATATACCCTAGGAAAACCCTCCAACTTGAGGGAGAAAAACCCAACAACAATATATCACTTATATATTGAATAATAATCAGCAAATCTCTTTACAATGAGGCCAATCACAAGGCCAACTATCAGCACCAAACTTGAAGCAACCGCGTGATAATAATATCGCTCTTCCTTGATGATATATTTGGCCTTCTATGAAGACTTTGATTTTCTCTTGAATAAACTTGTACTTCTATGAAATCGAACTATGAATGATATGATTGAATGGTAAACAACTAAAAGATATAGCCTTCATGAATTGTGTCTCTTCACATTAAAAATTCGGCCCATGATGAAGGATTGTAACTCATACAAAAGGTGGCGATTCAATGAAGTTGTCCTCATACAATAAACAATAATTAAATATTATTTATTATCCCAAGTGAAGTGCCTCTTCACCAAATGACGTCTCCAATAAATTAAATAGCCTAACGGCTATATTTAATTTATGCTTGATACAAGTTGGGGCTGGAAGTAAGAGGCCCAACACTGATAAAAATCAACAGAGACCTCCCATATTTTCTACAATTCTCGCTTTCAAACCATTCATGTTTTGTGGGTCATGGCACCCTCTTATCTCTGCAATAGTAAAAGGCCATAAGAATGTTAAGGAATTACCTTTGTTGTATGAGTTTTTCACTAGTGGGATATGGTTGACAACACATTAGATCTCTGTAATGTCTCTATCATGCCTATTTCTCTGCAAGAAATTCATGATTTAAGGAGAAATGCAAAAGGTAAATAGAATACACTTTTATCCATTTCATCTACCACTAAATTTTTTGCAGCTCTATCCCAATGTGACATAGGAAATAGGAAGGAATATGTTCTTAATATTCCTAGTAAGGGGTCCCATCTATGATCATTCATATTCATGTTTTTGAATTCGATAATAGAGGTATGGGTAAGGTTCCAAAGCCTACATGAATGATAATTTTTTTCTGGTTCCTGAGGTTTCATTAGGGGATGGTTTGAATAAAAGGATGCTTGTTATTATGTGAATTTTGGCCCCTTAGCATTATGGTGATTTCTTGTGTAATCAGGAATAGTATGACTTTGTTTTATGATAAATTGTTTTATTTAATTAAGTTTATTTATGCAAAGGGTGTATGGGGTGAATTTATTCGAAAGGATGATCAAATCATACATGTAGCTGCATGTCATGTTTTCTCTTAAATGAATTAATTGTATCAAAGGAAATTAACTAGCATCATGTTTTTGGGAGGATGAATTGGCACTAGTTTTATCAATGATGGCTGGTTGATTTTTGCAAAAAGGGGACATTTCACCAGAAATGTCAATTACATTGAAGATTGTGTTCAAATTTATAATGGTTTACTAATTTTTT
The DNA here is from genome assembly GCA_007258455.2 of Sequoia sempervirens. Lineage (NCBI taxonomy): Eukaryota > Viridiplantae > Streptophyta > Pinopsida > Cupressales > Cupressaceae > Sequoia > Sequoia sempervirens. The sequence continues at coordinate 1,008,715,785 of VDFB02271358.1, read as the reverse complement.
CTAGACCTGTGAGGGGAGAATTTTTTGACTAATGTGTTTACATATGGAGTTGTGCCCAAACATTAATCAAATATTGCTACACAAATGATCAAGATGTCTTATATTATTAAGCAATGCAAAGGGAGGTTATTTATCTTTTCAAAGTAGAAGAGATTGTAACCAAAAGTGAACCAAAATTAAATAACATTTCAAGAATTTAATGCTAGATGTATGCCAATTGTGTGCTAGTTATGATTTTACAAAGGAGCCTTTGGGATATGATTTTATTTTTTCCAAGGAGGATTGTAACTAATTTAGTTAGAGATGAAAGAACAATATTTAGTATACTCCAAATGTTAAATGCAAATATAATATTGGCCTTTAGTGCTGAGATAATCTCCACCATTGATTTTTCCCAAGGTTTTGCTACTTTTCGTATAAAAAGTAGTATTCTCTCATTATAAAAGGTTGTTGAACTAGAATTGTTGTAACCCAACATTTTTAAAATTAATACATGAAAAGCATTGATTTTTGGTGTTTATTTGTGCTTTTTGATGTTTTTATGGTTCCTTTCTTCAATAATAGGTAAAGTTTAGTTATAATGATGGTGAAGTATAAAGATATTTGATAGATCTCTAGTTCATACTGTGTGTGTGAAATAATGTCAACTATTAAACTCAATAACACACCAATGAAACATTGTATCAAAGAATCTAATTTAGAATTAAGCAAACTTCAAACCCAACAGATTCTTCAAAACCGTTCCATTGTCCTCTATCTCCAGGGATTCATTTTAAGTTGCTTGCTCTCATATTGTGTAAGCAAAAGCTCAATAGAATGACAACCTAGAGAATGAGATGATATGCAAAATGCATTCTTATTCTAAATGATATGAGATAATAAAGTTATGATATGATGCTAAGATAATGAAACTATGATGATGAAATTAAGAACAGATTATGCAAGCTATTCTACCATGATTATTTATGCTAAGATGATAAAAGCTAAGATGTTGTGCTATGTTTATGAAATCTAAGATATTAAGATGCTAAATTATTGATTATTCAACTATAATGCTCATGCTATGCAAACAGTTCTAGGATTTTCAAAGAGCCAAGAGGTCTTATTTATAGATTTTTGAAGGCAAAAGCTTAGTTGGCAAAGATCAACGATTGAGATTTAGTTTGGTAAGATGAATGGTGAGAGATGGAGAAGTTGGAGAGAAAGATGGAAGCTAGAGAAAAAGAAAGAAGATGTTTCCTTCCCACAAAACCTTTCACTCAACAATAGAGGAAACTTGCCATTTATCAAGTTTAGTTATGAGTTAGTTTTGGTGGTTGAGGATAATTTAACAAATAAAAAATAAAATTATTTAATTTCATGTGACATGTGGATTTGAAAACTTCTAATTAAATATTGAAAAATATTTAATTATGTGTGGAATATGGATAAGAAGTTTCTAATTAAATATTTAAAATATTTAATTAAATGTGAGGTGGCTTTTTAGAAGATTTAAGGATGATTTTATGATTTTGGAAAAAGAAGAATATTTACTTTATTCAAAATAAAACAATGTGATAATTAAATTAAATAAATTGTGAAACTTATTTAATTAATTAAGAAGAAATGGAAAAATGATTAAATTAAATAAGTAGTTAAACTTATTTAATTAAGATAGAAGAATTAGAAAATGAACAATATAAATAAATAATTAAATTTATTTATATATAGATTGAATTAGAGATTTAATTAAATAACTTGTATTTAATTAATTACTAGACTTATTATTATGTGACCATTTTTAGGTGTATACATTTTGCCCCTCTCTGAAGTGATATGTTTTACGCATTGCTTCAAAGAATTAATTTTTTTTTCCCCAGATGTGAATTTTGTAAAACTAACACTTGCATGCCCCCTTGGGCGATGAATCAGATAAAATTTTGAATTTTTCAGATTTTTGATTTTTTGGAAATTTTTGATGATTTTGAAAATGTGTAATGATCAGTTGTCTGATTCATCGATCGATAAAAATGATTTGACGGATTCTGCTATTGAAAGATTGATATGAGGATGAAGAACTTTGATTATGCCCCATGGCTAAAACAATGCCATAAAATTACCCTCCATTCACCCTTAAGTAGGTAAAAAGTAACTTTTGAAGATCATTTGTGCATTGTTACCTTAGTGAAATTGAAAAAGTTGAGCCCTAGAGTGAGAAAAATGGCACTTCTCATCCACTAGCACAGATTTGAGCGGATTCAACAACACCAACGCCCGACACATTACAGAGCCCCGATACGTATTGTGTAAACCACTTTGTAATTTGATTCATCAAAAATTTCAATGTTTTCGGCATGTTTTCCTTGCTTTTCACATGTTTTTCAGCAGAATAATGCATTTGCATGATTGCATAGTGCATATAATGCCATAGCACATATGATCAAAAGTGTAGTGCATATGATAACAAGAGTAGCGCATATAATACTATAGCACATTTGATAAAAAGTGTAGCGCATTTTCCTGAAGCTATGCCAATTTGCATGATTTTGCTCTTCGACGGATGATTTTTCGATTGATTTAGCTTGTGATGGTGATTTTTTTGATGTTCAACTGATGATGACTGATAGGTCTGATAGGATAACTAATAAATTTGTCCTCATGATGTATGAGAAAACAAATAGTAAGATAACTAATAAATTTGTCCTCATGATTGATGAGAAACAAATAGTAAGATAACTGATAAATTTTTCCTCATGATTGATGAGAAACAAATAGTAAGATAACTGATAAATTTGTCCTCATGATTGATGTGAAACAAATAGTAAGATAACTAATAAATTTGTCCTCGTGATTGATGAGAAACAAATAGTAAGATAACTGATAAATTTGTCCTCGTGATTGATGAGAAACAAATAGTAAGATAACTAATAAATTTGTCCACATGATTGATGAGAAAAAAATAGTAAGATAACTGATAAATTTGTCCTCATGATTGATGAGAAACAAATAGTAATATTTGATAAATTTTCTTTCATGATTGATGAAAAATAAATAGTAGGATAACTGATAAATTTGTCCTCATGATTGATGAGAAACAAATAGTAAGATAACTGATAAATTTGTCCACATGATTGATGAGAAACAAATAGTAAGATAACTGATAAATTTGTCCACATGATTGATGAGAAACAAATAGTAAGATTGATTGATTTGATTGATTTGATTGATTTCTTTGATCACAAACACTAATTTGATATGTTTCGAATGGATAGGAGAGATTAGTGATTCTTCAGGTGCAGGAGCAATTCCCGAAGACTTGGAGCTTGATTCCACTGCTTGTTCAGGAAGATAAAGATGTCATTGATGCATGTGGGTTATGCAGGTGCAAGTATTTCAGGTGTAGGAGGTCTTGTGAGACCAACAAGTCTTAGGGGCAGTACCTCATAGTCCCATGATCCTTTTTAATGATGTATATTTGATGATCTTTGTATACACATTCATTTTTGTCACATTATGATATTGTATCTCTCCTAGTTTCGATATCCTTGTACATTTGACATTGAGTTTTGATATTTATGAGATGAAGTGGATATTATTGATCTATGCATGTCTACACGATTCTCGATGATGGATGCATTTATGATGGATGTATGTATGATGTATGTCTATGGATAATGATTCTTGCAAATGGATATATCTCATGATGATGCCTATGCATATGATATGATAGTGATGATGATGTGTATGACTCATAATGATCATGATGTGATGACCTATGATGTATGTATATTTATATGATGGATGCCTATGATGTGATTATGTCATGTGATTATGTTTAAATGCTATATGAGATGGATGCAAATGATATGCAATGCTTTGTATATTTTTGTATTTTTCTGATGTTTACATATATAATCTAATGCTTTGTACATGATGTGATGGAAAATGATTGTCTCTAAATGTATGGATGATAATCCGGATCCCATCATCAGATAATCATCATCCGGGTCAAATCGAATATCGTCATCGATCATCGACAATAAAGTCAGATCTGCAACTAGATGATATGGCGATAATGGATGAATGATATGAAAATGATAATGATACTGAAATGAATGATGTTTTTTTTGGTAATGTCAAATATACTCAATCCTTTGTTTAGAGAGACATGTTGTCTTTGATGCTTAGCCAATGTTGGAAAATCTATTATGCTGATGCAGAACTAACATGAATGCAATCTATATTGACCATGCATATTTTTCATTTAGAGAGCTATTTTATGCTTGTTTATCATCATTGAACTTTTGAAATGTTGAAAGTTAGTACAAGCATCAAAGGGGATATTCGCACCGATGATGACCTGAGTACAACTTTCATGATTTTTGATATAGCAAGGTAATACAAGCATCAAGGTATAATTGAACCAAGATGACCTGAGTATTTCTTGCATAAATAGACAAGAGTTAACCCTTTTCCTATGAAAATTCTGAAATGTCATCAATGATACGTTGTAGAGCATGTCCAATGACAAATTTGCACAGTAATAATGGTCAACACACAAGCAACATACAAAAGAAATCATACTCCTTCCTTGCTTCTCTAGTCTAAGACATCATCGAGTTGCTCCAAAGGTATGATAACAAAAATCCATAAAAACAACAATTCAACCTTTCCTTAAAGTATTTCAAGTATTATTCAAATTAGATCATCCATTTTGGTTTGAAAAACCTAATGTTATGCTTTCCGATGAGTGTTTTGATCATGTATGATTGATTGCCAAATGTTGTCTTGTCATTGTGTTTTGGTTTTATTTGACGCTTTCACTCTACTACCATTTTTCTATTGTGATAGCTCAAAATTCAATTGCCCTCATTGAGTTTGTATTTTGCTCCCAGTTAAGACCCTGTGCGATTATTAGCGTACCAATTTTCATATTTTATGATTTTTTTTTGTTGTTACCAAGACACTGTTTGCCAGGTTTTCATCAAGGAAGTGATCTTTTTTTTTTGTGTAAAAAAGATGCCTATTTTCCAGGTTTTCACCCTAATGATGATTTTTTCCAGACTTTTTATGCTATTTTTTTATTTTTTTCAAGACTTTTTATGTTGTTTTTTGTATTTTGTTTAGGAATTTTTATGCTATTTTTTGTATTTTTTCAGAACTTTTCTCGTGCACTCTGAAGCTAGGTATAGAATTGATAAACACCAGATCCGTAGACCACCTTGACGATGCCGCTCTCCTATGTGGATGACTCTGTTGGATGTGAGGACCCAATCAGAATGAAGAGTATGAGTGGAAAGTATGAAAGATGATAGATGTAGCGAATGGAAGAGGCTAGGATAGGATCCCTAATGTGCACACTACGTGGGCCATCATACTTTAGTCAAAAAGGAGATTGGGAAACCAATGAGTTATAGTACGTAAAGGGGTCGTCATCAAAGACGCATCAAAAGGCATCACCAATGGAGGTGTAATGATATGATGGGTATGTGAACATGGATGGGTGGAAAGGACTATATGGTATCAGTGATAATGAGGTGGATGGAGACCTTAGATCAACAAATTATTTCTATGATTTTCTTTCTTGATAGATGCCCACAATGATTTTTGAGGGAGAGGCATGTTTGGAGATTGACTTTTGATTGCTTTTATTTTTTATTTGTCCGATAGCTTTTGATTTTGGCTAGTGGACTTGTATGGATCTTTCTTTGTTTTTGATTTGTCCAATAGCTTTTTATATTGGCTAAGGGACTTTTCTTGATCTTTCTTTCCTTGCAAGATTTCTTTTGATTTTAGATCTCCCTTTGAAAAAGGCACTTTGACCTTTGATTCTTGAATTGCCTCCCTTATATTTTCTTTGAATGATACTTGTTGATCCATGTCTATAAGGTGGATGGATGTAGGTGAGATGGAAGGAGTAGTGATGCCACCAACAAAGTATTTGAGACTATCCTTTTCGGTAGGACTAACATCAAAGGAAGCTTGCATATCCTTAGCGACTTGGCAAGATGGATTTGTAGAGGCCACAATAGGAGATTCATATCCTAGTCCAGGGAAGGTGGAATGGAAGGATGATGGTTGGATGTCCTTAGTGAGATCATGATCAAAGAGTGGGTTATCATAGAAGTTTTGATCAAATAGTGTATTATCAGTGATATGAAAAGATTGAGTGGTAGAAAATATGGAACAGGTAGGTGTATCAACAAGATCCCAATTGGTTTCAATCTCAGAATGGTCATCTTTTTGTATTCCTTCTGCAGTTGTCTCGACATCATTATTAGAACTCTGACCATTCTCAACAATAGTAGCAGTATCTTTTGCTAGCAAATTGTCCAAACGGTATTCTCCATTTCCTAGATCATGGATTTGGACTTTAGAATTTGATATTACAATGGATGAAGTGGATGTTTTTGAAGATTTAGGATCAACACATGCTTGAGTATGTAGTGCTTCACTTTTGCTAGGGATGGTGATTTCAACTTTAGGATTGAGATTATGACAAGGTATGGAAGGATTAAGATCTCCTTGTATGGTTATTTCAACTCCATCATGAGGGAATTTTAGGCATTGGTGATATGTGGACGGTACTGCTTGCAGTCATGAATCCAAGGTCTTCCAAGGAGAATATTATAAGGCAACAAGAGATCAAGGACTTGGAAAACCACATCCTTCACCACAAGGCGAACTCAAATTGGTAAAATAACTGATCCTTCAGATGAATGTTACTCTTGATCATATGGCTTCATGGTACTCTTGTTACTGGAATCAATTTCTTCTTCTAGATATCCCAAAGCATGGATAAAATTTAAAGTACAAATATTCAAGCCAACTCCTCCATCTATTAAGACATTCCTAATTCAAGTTTTATGGACTATGACTTCTAGATAAAGCGAGGAGTTGTGGGATGAGACATGGAGGCATCGTCTTTTTTGGAAAATGATAGGAAAGTGGGTGAGGAAAAGTGTCCCACCATGGATTGAAACTTGTTAATATCCAGATCAATGGATACAGTTGTGTTGATGAGAGCCTTCTCCAAAAATTTCTTATGTGTTGGGGATATCTTGAGAAGCTCTAAGATAGAGATTTGAGCTGATGTTTTCTGCAATTGATCGACTAAATTATACTGACTTGGAGGAGGGACAGTTGTTTTGGATGAACTCTCTTTTAAGACAACTTTAGCCTGTCCCCTTATTGTCACATTAACTTGTTGATATTCTTTCTTTTATTTGACCTTAATAACATTAACCTGTTGGTCATTTGTGTAAATGTGGTTGATTGTGGTATCATAGACATGGTTTACATTTTTCCCCTTGTCACTAGAAGATTCTCCTTTTTGATAGTTTGGAAGAGGGTCTTTAAATGCTTGATGATCTTCATTGGGATGATGTCCCTTGACTGTTATTGTGTGGTTTTCTATCAAATCTTGGACTAAAATTTTCAATCCTTGACAATTATTTGTCCTATGTCCCCTGCATCTATGGTAGTCACAATAATACGATTCATTCCATGATGGTGGTTAGACTCTTGGCTCATAATCTCTTTCAGGTGGTAAAGTGATAATATTTTTATCCAAAAGCTCTTTGAGAGTTGACTCAAGAGATTGGCCCAAATGAGTGAAAATATGTCGATTTGAAAAAAATTGTGACTTGGGAAGATTTGCATTTTGAGTGTTTCCGATATTATTGTTGAAGTTACCACAATTATTGCTATTGTTCTGATTGGTCAAATATCCTTGATTAGTGTTGTTTCCCTGATTGGTGTTGCTATTGCCTTAATTGGCTGAATTTTCTTGATTGGTGTTATTGTGTGGAGTACCTAATAGATTGAAGATGGATGGTTTTTCTTTTACATTTTTTGCATCTACCACACCATCATTGACAAAATTCTTGTTTCTAGTCTAAAATCTTGATTTGTCATTGTTGTTGTTATGATTGTACGAATTTGGAATTTCTTTGTCAAGTTTTATCACTCCTCTCTTGACTAAGGCTCCTTCAATAGTCATTTCACTCTCAATCAACTTCTCAAATGATGGAGGACAATGAAGGTTGAGCCTATAACTCATTTCTTGATCAAGACTGTTAATAAAGATATCCATCTTTTCCTTTTCAGGAAGTGGATGGGAATATCGTGTGAATAATCTTCTCCACCTTTGTAGGAATGTGATGAAGGGCTCTCCTATCTTTTTCTTTGCTTTGCATAGATCAAGCATAGTTATTTGATGTTGAATGTTGTAGGAGTATTGGGATATAAATTTGTTGATCAACTCCTCAAATGTCTTGATGGGTGGAGTGATTTTAGAAAGCCATTCCATGGATTTCC